>VXAX01005143.1:14040-68868 GCA_013399835.1 Leptocoma aspasia
GCCCCGCGCAGCCCGATCCCGGCGAGGGCGTGTCCGCGCCTGCGCAGCCGTGGGCTCGTGTTGTTGATGTCCCGGCAGCCGCAGTCGGTCCCGGTCGGTCCCCGGCGTTCGGAGTGGCTGAACTGCCTGGGCCGTCGCCGCCCCGCCGGGCCCGGCCCAAACCGCGGGCACTCGCAGCGCCCTAGCCCCTGGGGCGAGCGCGCAGAGGCAGCAGGCTGCTCCTGCCCATGAGGGCCTGATGGAAAACACAAAGGAGCTGGTGAGTACCGGAGCCCGCGGGAGGCGCGGCCGCGGAAGCCTCAGCGCCTGACGGGGGGAGCGGCGTGGGCTGAGCCGGGGGCGGGAGCNTTCAGCTTCTCGCGGGCGCGCTCGGATCCGCTTCTCCCCCTGCTCCGCTGTAGTCCCGGGTTTCAGCAACTTCCTTCTGTAGTTCTAGCCTTTAAAGTTCAGTTTTCCAGCGTGGTCATGTTAAGTGCTGGAGAGTTTTCTTTACTATCAGCGCTTCAAAAGTTTTGGATTCTTTGCAGCCACTTGCCCCCTCCCCGTGCAATTTTTATGACTTCTGATGTTGTGACTTCGTTCTCTTTGTAAGGAGTAACAAACTCGTGAAACCAGTTTCACGTTCAGGTTTTTTGTGGAAATGTTTGAAAGTGTAGCAATTTCTACCCGGCGTGGCTTTGAAAATTAGAAGTCCTACGACAAAGTGTATGCTGATTATAGTTAAAAATTCTGTGTGTGATAAAGCAAATTATTTGGAAATGTGGCTGGCAACTCTTGCGATTTTTCAAATCTAAACCTAGTCAAACCTGAAAGCTGCAGGGCAATCTCTTGTATTTTAGATTAAATTTTTTTTGCAGGTTTGAGGACCTGCATTTACCTATTTATTGTATTCAACAGTTTGATTTGGACTTGAATGGAATAAGGCTATGAGAGTCTAATCTGGAGCCTTTAATGAGAACTAAAACAATATATTCCCTTAAGAAAGCAATAACACTTGGCAGGTTAATTGTCTTTACTAATTTCTTCAGCCTAGGCATCGTTTTGCGGAAGTGTGTAATGTAGGCTGTAGGAAACTATGCAGAGGGATCTTGTCTCCCAGGAATAGTTTAGGTGTTGTTCTTGAGAATATGTGGACTTATGTACATGCTGAAAGATTGCAAACTGGACATAAGAATTCTCTTCATTGTTCTCTAAAGAGTGGGGTGCCTCTGGCAGCAATGGTAACATGCACAAAAGTTCCCTCTCATTGGCTTTCATTTCTCTTACCTTCTAAAGTTTGATTTAATTTTGCAAGGCTTTTCATATCTTCTGCAAACCACTACTGCACTCCTTCGTTTCTCAGGTAAGTTGGTACACTCTGGGGATGTGGGATCCTTTTCTGAACCTGGCCCTGAGCATGTGGAATGAATTCAGGTGTTGAAAACTTTGGTTTGGGGTTGGTGGTCGTTTTGGGGTTCTTTACATTTAAATTTGTTATTTTATTTTGGGTTTTGGTTGTTTGTTTGTTTTTTTTAATGGTAACACAGTGTTTAAAGGGAAATACGTGCCTCTTCCAGATACTCCTGTAAGGGCTTTGTAGAAATGTAATAGAGTTTGTAACAGATTTTTAGTTTTATCAAAACTCAAATATTTCACAGATTAATCATCACACCCCCCTCCAAAACTTCCTGCTAATTTGATATATTTTTTTATGAAAGAGTCTCCCCTCTTGTGTGAAACCCCCTGGGGAAGAGGCTATGGACAAAACCATTGGCAAACAGCAGAAACTGGCTTCAGACAAAATGCTGTCATACATAGCAAATGAAGAGACAGGAAAAAACATTTCTGTAATTTTCCAGCAGAGATTTTACTTATAATAAGAGTGGAAGGCACATTTCCAGATAGAGGTGAGTTGCATATATAAAAAAAGTAAGTTTGGTTGGTTCTGATTTCCAAGAATCCCAAGATGTTTAGCTTTGGGAGTTTTTGTTTGTTTTTAATGAAAGCTGAAGTGTTTTCTTTAAATTGGTTCCATGTTTGAATTTTCATTTTTAGTCATGTTCTGAGGCACAATTAGGCTTCAGTTCCACAGGGACAAGCTACTATTCTACTGTAAATTATTTTGGTCAACTTGCATTCAAAAGAATTGTAATAAATTAGTTCTGTTATAGTGTTTTCTTAACATCAGAGCTGAAACTAAGTTTGTAGCATAAAGCATCAATGAACTTGTGAAAGCAAAATCTGTGCATCACATTTAAGTCTAACTTGGAAATACCCTTGGATCCATTAAGGATATGTGATTAAAGTAAATCTGTCTGATGACAGACCCTTGTCTTGAAGGTTGTGGTGACCTCATTGTTGACCTTGGCCTCAGATCCCATCTGTCTATAGTTCTGTCCCATTTGGGGAGGCTGGAGCTGAATATAGGAAGTGATGCCTCTGTTCAAGTGCTGGCGTACCTTCACTGAACTACAGCTCTTGTACTCCAAGCTCGAAATTGCTGCCATTCTCAGTTCAAGCCCCAGACTGAATTCAAAAGTAACAACAACCATTTGGAGTGGTTTGAAACCTTTCTGTGGCTGTTCTTAATCATCCTCCTGTGGCCAGCTGCACTTACCTAGGGGCATGAGGCTTGGTTGCATAATAAGGGGGTGTTTTTCTTGCAAGTTCTTACCTTCAAAACTCTTTTGCATAAATTTTGCCAATGCTTGAGCATAGTCTTCATCAAGACACTAAAGCCATTTCCTGAGTAAGTGTTTGATGTCTAAATAACATGAAATAGTTTTTGGTTTTGCCATGGATTGTTCACCCTTTGTGCCCACTTCTTTGTGTTGTAAGAGTACTACTCTCAAAGAATGTATGCTATAACGTGTTGACCAAATTCAATGTGTGTGTGTATATATATATATAAATGTATGTTAAGAGTGAGAAACTGGTTATTTTCTTATTTATTTAGAGTTGCCTTCCTGCTCTCAGGGAAACCAGTTTCCTTAACTATATTCTTTTTCATACCATTTCCCTTATTGCTTAATTAAGAGTATTTCTTAAAAATGAAGTTGTCAAGTATTCACAGGGAGAAGGGGAAGAACAGGAAAATGGGAAGTTGGGCAGAATAAGAAAGCAGTTCTTAAGAGTTTCTTTCTCCACCCATCCCTTTGATAAAGAAAAGTATGCAAGAAACCCCCTGAGCAAATAGTACGGGGTAATTTGCTAGTGGGGTAATTTGCTAGTGCTGCTCACGATACATTTCACAGTGCTCTGACTGAAAACCTTTGTTGAGGAACCAGTAATCTTATTAGGAAAATAAGCCTTAGCCAGAATGCCTGAAAGTTTGTCTTGTTCTTTTGTTTGTGCATTACTTCTGTTTAATGTATGGATAGGCTCTATTAGTGGAGTAGTTACTCAAGCTGCTGCTCTTTTGGCATTAACCAGCTGCAAGATTCTGTTTTATAGCAAGCCATGCTCCTGCTCCAAGCAGTTTCTGTGGATAGACAGGAGTATGTTCCCTGTTTTGTTAGAAGTTGAACACTGTTTGGGTTGTGTTTTGAGGAAAGGACAATCTCCTCAGCATGATTTTTAGTGCTAAGTCCAGCTTTGAAGAGTAGGAAACTGGTTTGATGTTGATTTAAGGGTTGTTTTTTTAAGCACACCTGGTTTTGAATCCAAGGCCCTGCAGCTGCTGTGGGGAGATGCTGCTTGAGGCAGACAAGGTGTTGGTGTTGTCTGTGAAGCCTAAAAGGGCTTGTCAAGAATTGCTTGTCCTTCACGTGCCTAGAAATGCCTTCCAACATTGCTTGTTCCATCACCTCACCGGGGATGAGATGGGGCTCTTTGACCTGTCATTTCCTGGGTTCTCCTTTTGCCTTTTCCAAAGATAAGAGAGATAACAACAAAGGTACAGAGAATGTGTGCATAAGGTAGATGGTTCCAGTTTCCTGGTGTCTCTGATGAAGCTCGCCATAGTGTATTAGAGGCCACCAGCAGTTCAGGAACTGTTGATGAGATGGTTGAGAGCTTCTGGAAAAAGATTGAGGCCCTAGGAAATCAGAAAGGGGGAAATTTTGTACTTAATTTTCAAAAGAAAAAGGTGGAATCAGTTAGCAAGAACTCAGCAGAAATTGCAGACTGCTGCTATACCAAAGCTGCTGCTTTATCTTGTTTATAATTCTGTTTGAGGTATACATTGTCCTTTTTGTAAGGATGTGTCTTTGACCTTTGAATTCAGAGCAATGTTCCAACTTTTTTCACTTCCAGATGTTAGAGCTCCTTTTCTTTTGTTCATCTGAATTCTGCAGGAAGGGTTATCAAAGCTTCCTCATGTTCACTTTTTTCTACAAATGCTGTGTTTCAGCAGGGGTTAAAAAGAACCTCTGTGGTGTTTATTATCAAAATAGAAGTGTTTTGATCTGCTCTAACAAAATTCCAGCCATAGGTATTTGTAGATCATCTTTGCTAACTTTCACCTACCTTTGTGCACAAAGTATTTTGTTGGGTTTTTTTTTCCTGCAAACTCTGCCTTTTTGAAATCCCACAAAACATTTTGAGTAGTTTCCCCAGTTGCAATCCAGATAATAACTACAAATTAACATTAAGAATGTCCTGTGTAAATTATCTGGCAAATGTGGTCATCTTCTGGCAAAAACTGGGATACAAATGTTTTATGAAAACGACAGTATTATTTTAAAATTGTAAGCAAAGCTGCTGATTTGAATTGCAGATTTGATATTCAATAATTCTGAATTGGAACAGTCTGGCTGAATATTAAGTAAATGGAAAGGTGATGCATGAGATTTGTTTTGACAGTGTAGTTAAACTCAAAAACTTGATGATTGCTACTTTTGAAATTGTATAATGCTGAAGAATGATTTTTCCTAATTGAGCACCCAACTTTCATTTACAGAGAGAAGCTGTTTTCCTTCCTATCTGTGGATATTTTGGCAAAGAGAGCTTAGCACTATTATTGAGGTTCTAAATGGAAGGGATGCAAAAGAACAACAAAAAGAGCCAGGTGCAGCTGTTGTGGTCATCACCTTGCCCTGTGCTTCAGCTTCTGGTCCTTCACCTTGCCCCCAGCTTCCCAATTCTTCCACCTTCCCTGGCAGTGGGAGCAGAGCTGGCATGGGGAGTTGGAGGGACTGGGAATGGGCTGCACTTCAATTCCTTCTGAGTGGCAACAGCATTTCAGACCTCTGCCAGCAGACCACTGAGCAAAGTTACCACCCTGTAGGTCCAGGGTTCTCCAGTCTGGAGTGGGAAGGGGGTATCCTGAGACAGGCTTGTATTGCAGCCTCCATAAAAGGACTGAAGCCATAGAATCACACCTTGATATGGGATGAGGCCCTAATCTCTTAGTGAAATCACACCAGCTGTCTTAAAGAGGATGAGGGCATGAAGAGGGAGATCCTTCCCTGGGCTCTGAAACACCATGAGTACCTGTCCATAAAACCTTCTTAAACATCATAGTGCTCTGGTAGTACTGCTGGGTATAGTTCATATGGAATCACAATTTACATCTTAGCAGAGACTTAAGAGGACTTAAATACTGTGAGATATTAAGGAGCTCCTGAAATCTTGAGGAAGATGACTAGTTTTCATCTTCTGCTCTGAAGATTCCTGACAGTGTTGGCAGGACACTGTATCCATGGCAACGGTTATGCTCAGCTTCTGCCTTAAGCTGCACACGTGCACACACAAACAAGTCATGCATGTTGGTAGCAGATGGATCAGGTGACACAGGACAGGTGACTCTGCTGCCAGCACGGGTCAGGGCTAGGCTTTGTCTGCCATGGCTCAGTGTTTCCTCTAACAATCCCATGGGCTGGTTTCAGTGCCTTGAGGAAGTTGTCAGGTTATGCCCTATCCTAAATTTAATTTGGTTTAATGCAATTTTAATTTTTAAATTTTTTTTTGACTGAGGAGTATATTCATAATTAACATTACACTGACTTTGTTGTTTTGTTTCAGAACTACTGTAAATGTGTTAAAAGTGTTTGCCTTATTGCATAACGTTTTGTGCTTACTGGGTTTTTGGGGAATTTTTTTTTAATAATTGCATGCTAGGATTGGGTCAGTGTGGAATCAGTCTTCCCTTGTACCTATTAGGAGATTCTTCCCTAAGAGGATGTATTTAGATTGCAAAGTAGAATATAACATAATAAAGGGATAGCATGGCAGAAAAAGGCTTGAATGAGATCTAGAAAGAAAGACGTTCAGGCATACGCTCTAGGAAAGGGATTTGGGGAATTGTGATGAAATCTTGAAGCTATGAATCCAAATGCAGTTTAAGAAGGAAAAGCCCAATCACATTACTTTTCTGTCTACACTGACTTTTAAATAAAATTAGCTCTTGGAAAAAGAAGTTGAGCCAAAGGCTTTCTTAATTTTTCTTCTGTTTTCTTGTCTGTACTTCATTCCCCTAACTTGTGCTTTTATTGCAGAATTTCTTTGTTTTCTCTTTGTTATTTCCTCTCAAACTTAGTAGATACTGTTTAAGAGTATGGAAATAATATGAAACATAAAATATTTTTTTAGCTTAATGAGGGCAGCTCACATAGGAGTAGCTTTGTTTCAATAGAGCTGTGTAAGATATTAATAAGTGAAAATTGTCAGTGTATCAAAATGCATGTGGTGGATGTACCTCAGAAAAAGTACATCAGTTAATCTCTTGCTTCTTTAATGTCTTTGCTGGAAATTGCTTAACTGTCATGCCTTCTTCAAAATTGTGTAGTTTTATCTTACTTCAGATTTTTTAATTATTGAAAAACTGTTATGTAACAAGTTTTTTGTATATGACCGGCAAATTAGTCACCTTTCTCTCTTTCAGCATTTGTACAGACTCTATTGCCATAGTAACTGAGCTCTTCATAATGGTTAACGTATTAATCCTCAGAACAGCCCTCTGAGCTGGAGAGGTGTTCCTGCTTCATACGGGAGTCACGGACTCATAGGGGAGCTGAGTGATTTATGGATAACCTCACAAGCCAATGAAAGCAGAGAGCCTCTCATTGCTTTTCCTGTGGTATAAGTGCCCTCTTGATTGAACTGTCTTTTCTCAGCTATGTCAAATGAATGAATTTTAATGGAATTGGCTGCAGCCATCTGGAATGTGCTCATTTGCATATAAGATCAGTGTGGCTGTCAGTGTTCAGCACATCATCACACAGGCTTAATGAACTCTAAAGATACCAAGGAAATTAAATGTATGGATGGCTCCTGTGTATTCTCAGTAGATCATGAGATTTTTTTTCTTTCTTTATATCACAACACCAAAAATTGGCCAGTTTTGATTATACCGATGCTCATGTAATTGGCAATACATGGTTTGTGTCTGTGCTGATACAGCAATGCCTTAGAATATCTGCTTTTGAAGACTGACCTGTGAAACTTTTTAAGCTTGACTTTGAAATGTTTCCATTCAGAAAATTCTGCTATTCTTTGGGGTTTTTTTTGTTGTTTGGTTATTTTTAATTTTTAGACAGAACATAGTTCCCGGGTGGAAAGGAAACGCCGAGACTCGTTCGGGATGTTTGACGGTTATGATAGTTGTAGTGAGGACACCAGCAGCAGCTCCAGTTCAGATGAAAGTGAGGAGGAGGTTGCTCCTTTGCCATCCAGTCTCCCAATTATCAAGAACAATGGGCAAGTTTATACTTATCCAGATGGCAAATCTGGCATGGGTAAGTATGTGCTGTGTGAGTGCAAGGAGTTGGATATTGATGGATTTTAGCCTGTGCTGGGTTGTGAGGGTCCCATCCCAAATGTTGGTCCCAGCTGAACTAAAGGGTGGGGTTGGTTGGTTTTGGGAGGGGGAATTGTTTGGGTTCCGCTAAACTGAAATAAGGGACGGTTTGAATCCTGCTGACAGGGAAGAAATAGTATGGGAACATCTGCCCTCTTGTCAGATGTGTTGTGTCTGCACATGCATGCGTGTGTTCTCATGTGCATTGGTTTTATTCTTGGAGCTTTGAGGACAATGTCAGTGTGTTCTATCTATGCCAGGGCATACCTTCTCTCTGCCTGTTATGTTACATATGCAATATGTTTAAATATTTCTTCCTGTACTAGGAAAACTTCATGACTGCTACTGTATAAAACTTATTAGTGTATATCCGTTCACTCCTTACTAGCTGTGAGCTGAAGGACACTAGGAAAATAAATTAAAAGGGAAGATTCCTTTTATTATCAGGGAAAAATATTTCATGTGAAATACTAGTGATTAGTGTAGAGGTCTCTCTGGGCAGAATTTAGGTATTGTTTCACTGGCATTAGTTGACATCTGAGTCTTACGCATCATGGAGTGCACTGTGGGTGACACTGTCCACCTCTGAAACATGATTCTGGCCAGGAAAAAACATTGGTGGGCTGGGGTACTTAGGATATACTAATTTATGAATCAAACAATAGATCTGGTTTTATTTCAGGTTGGAAGTATTCAAAATTTAGAGGAAATCAAGATTAGCAAGCCCAGATTCAAAGCAGATGCTTCCTTGAGAACAGTGAAAAACCAAAAATTGGCTTGAGCTGATTTAGCTGGGTCATTCACTTGCACCAGAGGTGAAATTAATAGGGAGCAGAAAGAGGCACTGTTTCACCACTGAACTTGAGGTTCTTGGTGTTTCACTGATATTAGTGGTGGTGTTCTAAATTTTTTTTTCCTGTGCAATTTTCTTCGGGGTCAAACCCTCATAAACTGTTGGATGGTACCATCTCCAGGACCTTCATTCTGTCCTCTACGTTCTGAATTTTTTCTGCGGTTTAACTACACTCCTAATATTTTGAGGCTTTTTTCCTCTCTTCTGCTTAGCTACGTGTGAGATGTGTGGGATGGTTGGTGTCCGGGATGCTTTTTACTCTAAAACCAAGCGCTTCTGCAGTGTGTCGTGTTCCAGAAGCTATTCCTCCAACTCCAAGAAGGCAAGCATTCTGGCCAGGCTTCAGGTAGCGGTACAGACACCATTTTCTTTACATCCTTTCTGTCGTCTATGGTGGTGAAATTTGGTATTTGTACAGATGGCTGCATGTTTTAAGATCAGTTTCTTGGGTTTAAGGGTTTTCTTTATAGAGCTGCAAAATAGGTATATGTCCATTGACTTAAAATATTAATCAAATAATCATCCAGGCATATTTGTAGTATTCAAGAAAAGACAGAGAAATGTCAAGAAATATCATTATACCCTGTGTCAAACATTCAAATTCATTGCAACAAATGCCAAGAAATTGCATTGCTGTAAGTTACGGTAGTTGTTTGTCTCTCGGAGGTCCGAGGGTGTTGGTTCTCCTAGGTTGGACGCCATTTGTGGTTGTTGTTGGCATGAGGGGTTTACCAGTTGTCTTGGTTCTTTCCCCTCATGCGTAAAGACTCTGACTCCAGGTATCAGAAGGCTTAAGATAGTTTATTTATGATGGTTCCATGTTCAGGCTGAGGCTTTTGCCTCAGCCATGGAGCCTGGTACAATCTCAGTACATTTGCTTTCTTCCATCAGTGACTTAGTGCAAGAATGTCCTGCTGTCTGCAAGAATGCTCTGTGTCTTGCCAGAATGCTTCTGTGTCTAGAATGCCAATGTGAGGAAAGCTGATAAGACCAGCTTTCCTCGTTGGTTAGGTAGAGAAAACTATCTCTCTATGTTTTTGGAACAGAGCAGAGAAACACCAGCTGTGTCACTGAGAACAGGATCCGGCCCAGAGATATTTTCCCAAATCTCTCTTGTTTCCCTTGGGAATGAAACCTAGCAGGCTTGCTGCTAGGAGATTCATAAAACCCAAACTCCTAATTACCACAATAAGTTAGATTGAAAGTTCTTCCTTTTGACTTGCTTTTAAGAGATATCTCTTTTTCAGGTAAACAACAGTGAATCTATAATGCTGTTCCAGTTGGGATAGTAGTACAAAAGTCATCTTTTGGGCACTCCTTACTACTGGTTTTTAAATTTATTTTATAATATGTGTAGTCGTATGAGACTTAGTCTCTGTGTACTTCTGATTTTATTTTAAATCTGCCAAAGATAGCTGCAGACCTGTGGAAATTTCCTGATGGGAGTTTGGAAAGATGTTACTTACTTAGGTTGGTTTTTTTTTTTAGGGTAAACCTCCAACAAAGAAGGCTAAAGTTCTACAAAAACAGCCCTTAGTGGCTAAATTAGCAGCATATGCCCAGTACCAAGCAACTTTACAAAACCAGGCAAAGACAAAAGCAGGTAACAGCGTATACGGAGCTGAGATAAAAACACTGAAAGATTTGTACCTCATTAGCAGCTTCCTAACTAAAACAACTTTCCCTTAGCAGCTATCCCTGTGGAAGGTTTCAGCTGGGGTAACTACATCAATAGTAATAGCTTTACAGCAGCTCCTGTTACCTGCTTTAAACACGTAAGTATTTCTCAGTTTGTGCTTTCCTTCTCTGTGTGTATAGGAGTCAGTCTGTGGAAGTTCTTGAATTCATTTTTTCAGAACATTCATATCCAAATATTTTTCATGATCTATGAAATATAACTGAGTATGACTACTTTTTAGATAATTTATCTGTCCTTTAAAACCATTCTGAACACCATCAGTTACTTTCATCATATATACACTCTCATAAACAAAAAGGAAGGCTCTTACATACTTGAGAATTGTTTTTCTTACGTTCAAGTCACAAAATCATCCCATGTATTGCAGAGTAACAAGCCAGCCAAGTCAAGCTGTACTGGAAACAGTTACAAAAGGCTTTTTAGATTAAGTCAGGCTTGTTCCATTGTGTTGGACTGATCTTTTCATTACATATTTAGATTTGGGGTTTTCTTTCTTAATTTTTAGTCAGATTCTCCCTGTCTAGACGATGCTGCCAGGTAGTCTAGTATAGGAGAAAGTGAAGGCTGTTTAGAAATCTGAAATTTAAAAAGTTAGTTTTCTTTGTTTTAGAGTTTTAAAAGTTTCAGACAAAAAGACATCCTTTAATGACTGATGAAATTAGGGGTTGGGGAAAAATATTTAGCGCCATCTGTCTTTATTGTGTTTGTAAAATCCCAGTAATTAGACATTAGACTGACAACTAAAATACTGCCAGTACTTTCTGTCTCTTAAGTAAAAGCTTTGACAGAAGATGTTTTCTCAGCATATTTTTTAATTTGAGAAGTTGAAGGGCTCTGTATTGCAAAATTTTTGTTTTGCTCTAAATTACGTGCTGAAAGTTGTAATCAAAACAAACATTTTGCTTCATGGAAGTTGTCCATGAGAGAGAAAAGCCATATTTTCTCTCCAGCTCAGGAGTTCCTGCTGAGCCCTCTCAGCTCATAAACCAGTGGGAGTTGAGGGCTCCTGGTAGTTGGCACTCTGTGAATAGTACCCTTTATGTTCAGAGGCCTCAGCTACTGCCCAGAACAGAGGCTTTCATTAGAAGAACTTGGGGAATTTGTATCAAATTCTGCATCCTCGAGTCATCATGTCTGCACATTGCTTTCACAGCTATATATGTGTAATAAGTGATTTCATAAGTCCATATCAAAAAGTATCATTTGATAACATGGGCTGTGCTATCGTATCTACAAGTGTCTCAGGGTGGGTGGCATCCTCTATTAGAGGCAGCTACAACTGTCAGATCACTTGTAAATTATGTTCCAACATTACATTTTATTAAAAGGAGTTGTATCTTCCTTTCTCACTACTTCATTCATTCAGCTGCACAGTGCCCCAATAATGTGAACCAAGACTACACTAATGGTCACATTGTACCTTGAAAATTTTCACAAGATAATGGCAATAGTGTTACCAAGTAGCCTGAAAGTTGTTTCTTTTCTGTCCTCATTTTCCTTTTTCATACAAGTAAAATGCAAACCCTACAGTTTTATTTGGAGATTTCTACTTCTTTGGTGGATGTGCGTTAGTGTTATAAGGGTATGATTTGCATTTAACTTTACTGTAATTATTTCTTTGAAAAAATACATTATTTAAACCAGTCTGAATTTGAAAAACACATCAGTGCTCTTTTGTTAGATCCTTTGTCCCACTTTCCACTGATAATTAAAGAATATTCTTTTTGCCTTTCCGGAAAGATTATTGCTGTTTTCTGTGTACTGTATTGCTTTGATTTGTAAAAGTTGATGTTTGTTTACCGTCCCTATTATGGATTTCCTACACTCGTATGTGTGTGATGGAATATATAAAGTTTATTCTGTTCAAGACCAAAGTTTTGAATTGACAGTAAAATCATGACATATCTACCCTTAAATTCATTATTCAATAAAATATATTGAATTTACTGGTTATACTGGGTATATCTGTATGGATATTTGATAGGAACATTAGGATCAATATTAAAGTAAATTTAAGGGAATTATGAGATGTGAAATTTGGCTCATTAATTGTTTTTTTAATAACTGGGCATACTTCAGTAACTTGGGTCTGATGTAGATTTCACACATCAGTTTTTCTGGTTTTGTTTTTTCCCTGGGAAGTTATTTCTTCTTAAATTTAAAACAGCTCTATTTTAGAATTAAAGTATCTAAATCTTGGGAAGTTCTTTCTCTTTATAAGAATTAATTTCAAAGTATTTTGATGTGCTTTTTGTGCTTCCATGTTACCTTTATTCCAGACTTCAGTGTTGAGTAACACTAATGAAATTCAGTAGTAATACAGTGGCCATGCCCATGACTTCGGCGTTCAGTAAACTGAAGTAAGGAACTGCTTTGGTTTATGTCCTATAGGAGGCCTGTGACAATGCCAGAGTTCCCATTTGTGTACCTTGCAGCCTCTTTATTTTGTCAAATTGCATTAATCAGGCACACAGCAGTAGGTGCTGCAAGGAGAAAAACTCAATTTAATGTTTTTAATATTGAGTTATAGCTTAGTCACATACAGTGAGCTCATTGCTGACCTGCATCCCACTTTTTCTCCTCTAAACACTTTTTTCTATAGTTGCTTTTATTAGTTCAAACCATTCCTTCAACTGAAAGCAAATTAGAGTGATTTGAGTTGTTTTTCAGTACTACTTGCTGGACAATTTTATGCACAGTTAAGAGCAATTATTTATTTTTACTCTGTTGCTAGTGAGAGGCACATTTCCTGAAGTTCTTTCTTCCAGCTGAATTTTATTCTGAGCCAAAATATTTTCCTTCTCTTGATTTCTTGTGTTTTTGAACTATATCCAGTCATTTAAGGGAGCATTTCCAGGATGCTACACTGGGTGGCAGTGCTCTGCTTTGAAGATTTTTGTTTATATCCTTTTGCATGTTTTCTCCTCTGGCATTACCTGTTGTTGGGGTCACTGCTTACACACGAGGTTTCAGCATTCCATACAATTCAGTAATTAGTAGCATCACTGTGCTACCGATTGAATTGGTAGCATCACCATCAGGATTTGCCATTAAAATACTGATTTAAAGTTTGGAATCATGGCAGTGTTGATGCCATCCAAAACCTCTAGAAGCCACTTATTTAAGCCGTGTGAGCTCTTTGTTCAGGTGTGTATGTGGGAATACTTGGCCTTTAGGTGCTCCTGTCAAACAGGCCCTTCCTGACTGCACCTTACCTTGCAGAGAAGGCCCTTGGTGCTCACAGATAGACCCCTCCCAGTTCATGTCCCGGAGCAGGAAGCCAGGAACCAGCTCTTCCTTGTTTGGGAGTGATGTGAAGTGGATCTCTTCGTCATGAGTCTGAAAGGTAAATTTGTTCTTACCTGTAAATGATGGTTCTGCTAGTTCATGCTATGCCAATCCAGACTGCAATCACCTTCCAGTCAGCAGATAAGTAAGACTTAACACTTCTGCAGTGCATTTTGAATTTTTAAAAACACTCTTCAAACATTGATTGATTAATCAGATGAGACAGAGGAGACATGAAGGAAGATGGCTGTCACAGCCCTAGTTTATCCAGGTCTTCCTGCTTCAAGAATATCCCTGATGAGTGAAGGCGACTGATGGTGCAGTGTAGCGGGTGTGCTGTAAACCATCCCTCAGGACAGTACCATTGTCTGACATTTCAGCAGTGATGCTGCACAGGATGGCTTCCTTCTTGAAACGGTGAGCCATATGGATTGGTGTAGGAGAACTAGCAGAACCAATGTTTTCACAGACAAGGACAAATTTAACTTTCTGCTATTTCCGTCTATACCAATCCACACTCTGGAAATGAAATTTCCATTATAGGTTGATGTGAGAAGGGTTTTGATATACTATTCTTTCTGAATCAACTGAATAGATGAGCAGACAGTAAAATGTACTTCAATTGAGTGCAGCTGGATTATGAAATTAGTCAGCACTGTTATTTTGATTGTTTGGCCTCATCTGTATCTCTGTACAGGCAACAAGATTTGTTAAAATATGTAGTTTGAAAAGTTTATCTCCCTGATTCAATTCAAAAACCTACACGTGTCAATTAGAGAGGGTGGCGAGTATGGGATGGGACTTAAGTTGTATCTGCATATTTTATGTGTGAAAATAAGCTATCATCTTTTCAGTTGGATTTTTCTCTGGCTGCCAGTTGGCAGAAGAGAGCTCTGTGGTCTAGACTGGTGTAGATGGGACATAGCAGAACATGAAGAGACCAGGCTCCAAGAATAAAAACTGGCATGCTTACGTTTCCTTTAAGAGTTGAAACTAGTTTTAAGTTTTGTATAACCTCAAATACTTCCGACTAGTGAAGGGTTTCCGTTTCTTGAGATAAATTCAGCTTATAGTGCTGCTAGTGGCAATTACTGATTGCCAGCAAAATTCCAGTATTGTCATTTCCAGTCATTCAGGATTAATCTAGATTTCTTCACTTGTAGCTCTTAGCAAAAATTCTGTGCAGTTGGAGGCTATTCCCACTGAGTGGTTCAGTTCCCTGGGTTTGCAAAGAACTTTGTAAATGAGACACAGTGCAGAGCCAGAGGACCTCTCCTTCATTTGTCCCAGTGATAGCTGAGTAATCTCTGAACTGATAAGAGTTTATTTTTCTCAAAATTGGTGTGACTGGTGTTATAAAACACTGAAAATATTAATCTCTCTCCTGGGTAGTCTGAAGTTTAATGCAGATTGAGAAATTTTCTAGCTTGTTACCGATAAGACTTCAGTTGAGTTACTGTTAAGAATTTAGGTTCTTCAGCACTGTGCATTTCTGGTATCTACAACACCGTCTTTGGCTGACATTTCATGGCTCTGTTCAACAAAATGTTCTTCTGGAGATAGCAAGCTAGATGTAATTTCTATCACCAGCTTCTGCAAACTCTTACGAGTTCATCAGGTGGATATTCCTTCTTCTGCCTAACATATTCCTCACATGGGAAGTGTGAGGGATCTTGCTCTGCCTTTCCTTCTGCTGTTTATTAAAAAGGTGCTACTCAGAGCCTTCTGTTCTTTTTGCCTGCTCCATGGAGTGATCACTTGGCAGGTGATGTGAAAGTCTGTTTCTCTGAGAGGATGTGTACCAGTGGGTGATAAACCCCACTATAATGAATCATCAGAATAGATTAAAGAAATAATTTTTAGGCATTCTTCCAGCAGCATGCCTGACTTGCAGAATTTAAAGGTTTTGATGTCTGTGCTACAGGTACCGTGATTTTCTTGCAAGTAGAATTGCATAGCAATTTCCACCATTCTTACTAACATTAGCAGTTTCTTCCTAGTTGAAACATTCCTAAAATAAGACTGACCTTTGAGACTGTACAATTTGTGCTTGTGCTTAACTGCTATTTAAACTTGGAATACTATAGGTTTTTTCCAGTAAATACACAAGAATAATTGGATACAATTACAATATTAAGCATAGTTATCAAATGAAAACCAAAGTAGGTTCTCATAGAAACAGTGGTTTCTAACCATATGTTTATTATATGTATATTGAATGTTTTGTCTTTTTAAGTTGTTTGTAGAACACTTAGATTAAAAAAATTAATATTTTCACATGGTGAGCTGATGACTTTTTAACCCCAATCTTGACAGGCACCCATGGGGACTTGCTGGGGTGATATTGCAGAAGGAGTGCGAGTGGAGGTTCCAAACACTGACTGCAGCCTACCTACCAAAGTCTTCTGGATAGCTGGAATTGTAAAATTAGCAGGTAAATGTGTTTTAGTTGAAATTAAAATAATCAAAAGAACTGTGTGAAGGGATCAAATACTTTAGTCAGTGATCACCTGGTGAGAGTAATGCTGACACTGGTCAGGTTGGCAGAGCTGTGTCTGTAGGTTACACGTTGTAATGCTGTCACCGTTCTACACTGGCTGCTGTGATGGTTGAGAATGTCTGTCCTTGGTTTGGTTTTTTTAATATTGCCTTAGAGTGCAGTAAGAGCAGTGCAGAGCAGATAGGAAACTGTGTAAGAGCTGTCCAGAAGCCTCATTATATGAATCACTTTTCTTGGTAAAAAGTTAGAAATTCAAGGTCACAGATCTAAGATATTAAAAAGCAGATACTGTGCGTAATTAATTTTGTCCTCTTCTCTGCAATTTCTAAAAGTTTATAGTTCAAGAATTTTAGTTTTATTTAAATTGACTTACATGATAATACATGCACATTTATCAAAGTAATCCATTCTGTGCATTAATAGCATCCAGGAATGTGCCATAAAAAAAAACTTGCTGTTAAAAATTACATTTAGAAAACCAATGTAATGAATATGATGATTGGTCAAGAAATATTCATACATATTTTATAATCTTGTTTCATTTTTGTATTTTTTAAATGCATTCTTTCAGGCTACAATGCTCTGCTGAGATATGAAGGCTTTGAAAATGATTCAAGTCTTGACTTCTGGTGCAACATTTGTGGGTCTGACATCCATCCAGTTGGTTGGTGTGCAACCAGTGGGAAGCCCTTAGTTCCTCCTCGAAGTATGTAAATAGTAGCCTCACTGACTGATTTCGAAGTCTCTTTATTAAACTAAATTTGCTCATGGTCCCGATATCAAAGTATTATTTTACCATAACAACTTTTTCAACAGTTATGAATTAATAATTTTAACTTTTGGAAAAATAAGAGCTTGACTGATGCTCTAAGTGTTTCTTGTAGTAGCTCATCTGATGCAACTCAAGGCTTTTAAGATTGGGGAGGCAGCAGTTGGCAAATCAGTGATGGGAACATGCACTGATTTTATTTATACTTTGTTATTAAGTTCTTTACCCTGGCCCATAAACTTCATCTTGGGTAGCATTCATTCTCTAAAGAGGCTTTTTGTCATTTTTGTCATCTAGGCCTTTTAATAGTCATCTGGGATTTCTTCTTTACATATTCCAGACTCTAATACTGTCTCTAACAGGCACAATTAAAAATCAGTGGCTTATTTTTTCCCATTCATTTGCAACAGCCATCCAACACAAATACACAAACTGGAAAGCTTTTCTAGTGAAACGACTTACTGGTGCCAAAACACTTCCTCCTGACTTTTCTCAGAAGGTAAGGCTGATTCAATATCAATAGTGTTCTGTAAAGAAAACTGCAGCACAGTGTGAAGAACTGAAATATTTTACAGTGGCACATTAGGTCCTCTTGCAGTGAAGGAGATACAGTAGATTCTTCCCTTAGATACAGTTTTCCTTTGAATCCCTTCTCCAGTTATGTCCACATTTGTCAGTACGTATTTGGAAAACTGTTTGGTCTAGAAAGAATAGCTTTCTATAAAAACTAGTTAGTCTATTTTAATTTTAAAATACCCCATTTAAAAAATCTACAGAAAACCCAGAAGTGCTCATGAGTTACCCTGTGATATTTAAGAAAAGTGAAAACTGATGTTTCTAAATGAGGAATGATTTTTATCATGCTCTATTTCAAGAAACTAAACAGAATATGTTAATATAGTATGGATGTAGAAGGAATAAAGATTATACTTTTAAATCTTAGTATTTTTTTCCTGCTCTGAACCGGGTTTCTTTCTGTCTTAGTCATGTCTTCAGGTGTGGCAGCTGCTGTATAGTGTGCTGTAAGTTTACCTGCCAATATTGTGAGATGATGGTGCATACAGTTTTTAGTAGAAGTATGAGACTTAGTTTGTTGTTTTACACTGCATGTAATGTTTAAAAAACAACCAAAAAGCCTTCCTGCCGTTATGAATTTTTATTTTAAAATTGGCTAAGTTAGAAGCCAAATTAAATTGGCAAGATCTCAGTCCTTTGGGGAGTCGGTAATGAAAATGGCAAGTGACAGATACTGATTTTTAAATACAGGCTATTTTCACAAAGCAGATTAACATCTGTCTCCTTTCTTTTGTGTATTTTGAAGAAATACTTCTGTAAAAGGCCAGCTTTAATTATGTTGAAGGTTTGTTTTCCATGCCTTAAAATGAAGTATTTTAATCCTGTTTTTAAATGCTGTATTTTGAGTGGATGACAAAGCAAGAACAAAATATCTTGAGGTTTTTCTTGTTAAAGATGTTTGTCAAGGTAACTTCACCCATTGTTAACAACTGAACAAACTTTAATTGTGTCAATGGAAAATTCCTTGAACTTACGTGAGAATTGTATCTCGTCTTAAGGGATGACCTTGAAACAATTAAAGCATTGTAGGATCTGTTCTTAGTTTTCTGAAATATTTTGTTTCAATGAAACAAATGAAACAATGAAATGGAAGAGAAATAATTTGTGTAATTTCTCCAGGCTGATTAACAAGTACTTCAATTAAATGACAGGTGTGTTCAATACTGTGCTTTAACAGACAGGAAATGGAAAACCAGAGGATGTTCTTACAGAATGTATGTCTTGTGTTGCTTCAAGGTGTCTGAGAGTATGCAGTACCCATTCAAAACTTCCATGAGGGTAGAAGTAGTGGACAAGACGCACCTCTGCCGGACAAGGGTGGCGGTGGTGGAAAGTGTTGTCGGGGGCCGCCTGAGGTTGGTGTATGAAGAGAGTGAGGACAAAACTGATGACTTCTGGTGCCATATGTACAGCCCACTCATTCATCATATTGGCTGGTCTCGAAGTATAGGACACAGGTTCAAAAGATCTGGTAAGTTTGGTTTGGGTTAGAGGTGTTTTGTGGGCAGTATTGGCTGGGAGGAGTCTGGCTTAAGCAGTTCTGTTGCTTTATACAGTTAATCAATATGATATGTGAATAATGATACTTTAAAATGTTATGTAATGTGGCCCAGGGGTTTTACCAATTTTACGACACTCAGGAATTTCAGTTAAAATTATAATTAACATATTATACAGCAGTGGAAAAGCCACAATAACCTTTAGGTTGATTTGTAGTGTTTAGAAGATTCAATGATTAACAGAGGTCAGCAAACTGTAGGCAGAAGAACCTTTAACTACACAGTTCAAGCATGGTAAACTTCACTTTTCATGCTGATATGTGGAATTACAGCCCTGTTCCACAAACTCCCAGTTTCTTCACATCTAACTCCTTTTAGTACAATACAACATGGACAAGTATCCTAGTAGGTACAGAATTTCTGTTTACTGGCAAGTTTAAAGACTGTCTAATATTTTATATTGCAGTATTTACATGATTTGGAGGGCATTAGGAAATGGACTGGGAAGGTGAAGTGACAGTGTGATAGAAGGGACACAATTAAGGCCTTTGGTACCTAAAATACAAAAGCAATTGTGATTTGAAATAGTTAGGGCTTCTAAAAAAACCCAGACAAACAAACCCCACCCCCCCAAAAAAAACCAAAACAAAAACAAACAAAAAAAAAACCAAACAAAAAACAAACAAAACAAATCCAAAAAAACCCACAAAACAAACAAACAAACAAAAAGTCTGGGTTTTTTGTTATTTCTCTGTTCCTTTGAGCTGGTATCCCTTGTCAGAAGCATTCTACAAGGCTTCCCTTCAGGGAAAGACCTTCAGTTTTCCTAATGCTTCAACTTTCTCTGAGACCATTTATAAACAGATAGATATAGATAAATATAGACATATATATATATATGTATGAATTTAAAGTGATTATATGTAGTTACATAAAAAATACATATAAATGTAATTTTCTGTCATAGCATAGTGCAAAGTAATTTACCTGCCAAGATTTTGCAAAAGCATCTATGTAATACTTTCATCAATTTTGTGACATAATCAAATAGTCTTGTAATACCGGATATTGGGTTTTTTCCATAAATGGTGTTTGTGTTAGAGGCAGCTCAGGTTGAAGTCAGCAAGGAAAATGGATGGATTATGTCCTCCTGATTTTTGTCATAGTGTTACTAATAAACTGTGGGCCTCCTACACCAGTGATTGTGTGGTATTGGTTAACATATTCAGAAAAATATATTGTTTGCTCTGTGAACAAAACTTCTGAAAAATAATATAGTATTATTATTCCTTGTAGATATTACAAAGAAACAGGATGGACATTTTGATGCACCCCCACACTTATTTATGAAGGTAAGTTCAGTAGCTAGAACATTCTTTGCAGAGTTGATTGAGCACCTTTAGTTCCTGTTGTGTTAAAACCAGACCTGAAACTCTATTTACATCCTGGCCCAGCACAAGTGTTTCTGCTTGTGTTATCCTTGATATAAGCAGAGGTGGTAGGACAGATATTTCAGTCTGTTGCTTTGGCAGTGTGGGGGTATGTTTTGTTCCAGGCTCATTAAATTCCATGTTTCTCCTGCTGTTCTGTGATTCTTTAGGTAAAAGAGGTTGATGCAGCTGGAGAGTGGTTTAAAGAAGGAATGAAATTGGAAGCTATAGACCCCCTAAACCTATCAGCAATATGTGTGGCAACTATCAGAAAGGTAAGAAAGCAACTGTGCGTTTTGGGGAGGCAAAGAGGAATCCTTTTCCTCTAACCTTTATTCAGGCTTGAAACCAAGCTCAAAACAAAAATTAGGAGAGTTCATTCACACATTGAATGGAGTATGTCTGTCAATTGTTTATATACAGCTGCTGTGAAAATGTACTCAAGTAAATTTGACTTTAATCTCTGGAAGTTCATCCTTACCTTTATTTAGAATGTATTTGTGAGATGAATTTGCAGGAAAATATTCTGCTAATTATACCAAGTGTTTTGCAGCTGTTCAAAACCAAACCTCATCTTGCTGACTTGCAGAAGTCTATGAAGATATTTTAAGGCTGTCCTTCTTTCTTAGTTTGATTGAAAGGAAGCCGATCCATGTGAAATCTACTTTAAAAGAGAAAATGTAAAAGCCAGCTTATCTGATTGTTTAACTTTTCCAGTGAGGAGAGGAGCATTGTTGTCATTTTGAGTAATGGTGTACTGAATATCCTTGCAAGCTGAAGAATAGACTAAGTTATAAAGCTTTAGAAGTAGAGCTGATGTTCACAAGAAGAATAAACTAGAGATCAGAACAAGGAAATGTTGATCTCATAACTTTGCGGTTACCAAAGGTACATGTAACAGTTGTATTCACAGTCCTGGAGACAGGTATGATTTGGAGGGTTTTTGTTATAATTGAATGTCCTTCTAAGTGTGCTTCCATTATTATTGAGTTGCTTTCACTCTTGAAACATGGCATGCTATCTTTCTAGCTTTCTCACCCAGCTGAAGGTATTTAATGTGAAATTTTCTTTCTCTTTACCAAGGTTTTAGCAGATGGCTATCTTATGATTGGGATTGATGGCTCAGAAGCAGCAGATGGGTCTGATTGGTTTTGTTACCATGCCACTTCCCCTTCTATTTTCCCTGTTGGTTTCTGTGAAATTAACATGATTGAACTAACTCCACCCAGAGGTACAGGTAGCATTCTGACACTTTTTTTTGTGAATATTGCTCAGTGATACTGTATGTGCCATATGCTTTGTTTCTTAACTCAGCCAACAAAATTCAGGTCACTTCTTAGGACTTCCTGAAGTCTGAAAAAAATACAACAGCTTTACTTTGAAGTAATCTAAGCCAGAGATAGCCAACTCTTCATTTAGAAAAAGTTACATTGATTATTGGCTGAAATAATTTGCATTTGCTGTCAGAAATTGAGGATTCCACTAAGTCAGTGAAGTGTGGGAGTCACTAAAAGGGCTCTTCAGAAAGTGTCACTGGTTGAGATGTCCTGACCACCAAAACAATTAATGAACACTGTAAAGAATATACAACTACACCAGTCAATTTTTGGAAGGCTATACACAAACTTGAGCTTTAGGACTGTACACTGAATAAACCCCTCTGTGAGGGAAAGCTGTCTGTTCACAAGCACATGTGCCTACAGAAGACTTTGCCTCCCTTTTCCCATTTTGTGCCTTGGTCTGGCACATTTTAAGAGGAGCATAGCTGTATAACAGCAGATGACAATGATTTTCAATGGCTTTTTCCCTCCATTCTCATTCTTGCAGGCTTCTACTTGTATTTAATGAATTATTTTTCTAGGTAATTACTACAGTGTAATGCAATATGAAGAAAGTAATTTCATATCATTTTTGTTGTGGTACAGTGACAACTCTGTGGCCCTAGAGCGTGTGGAAAGTGCAGTTATACAGATTTAGTTTTATTTTTCAGTCAGCTCATTTAGTAAATTTATTGCCTAGAAATGCATGGGCACCAGCACCCCTCAAAAATCTGAGGTGCAGAGACTCTTGCAGTAGAAGTTTTTATGGGAGGAAATGCTTGTGTATCAGTACATATCAATCAATTTAGAAGTACATATGTGAAACTGATGAAACAGACTAGGAGAAAAACTTGCCTTTCGTGATGAAACTACCTCTTCACTCTTGAAACACTACTTTCAGAATGTGGATTTTGTTGTTAGCACATTTATGATACTTAGTGTTTCTTGTATCGTGGCAAACTAATTCTTTACTTCCATGTACATTTTCACTTTTACTGGAGGTTTGCCTAAGTCCTGTGTCATCAGTGAGAGGTGATTATAAATCACACGTGCAATAATCTACAAGTCATTTGGAAGAGGAATTACTAGCAGTAAAATACAGAGCATAATGCGCATTAGCATTTTTAATAGGATCAAAGTCATCAAAGCTCTTTAGCTTTAACGAGGAGGGTATTTTGCTTTCCAAATTATGGGCTGGAAAATGGACGGTTTCTTAATTCTGCCTGGTCTGACAAGGCCCACATGCACATTTCCTGTGTGTGATGAACTTGAGTACAAATATAGTGGTGTAGCAGAGGAATATTACATTGAGAAGAAAAGCATTAATATGCAGAACTGATACAGTATTGCCATTATTAATTAACTCTCCAGCTGCATCTGTTCATGGATATATTTCATAGCCAGTGTGAGCACTCTTAACCAACTTGCATTTAGCATTGTGGATAACTTCAGTTGCTGTGAAATCATTGGACTTTGCAAAGCTCATTCCTCCCAAACATCTTCATCCCATGCTGAAATCAGTAGAAGATGAAGATGCTTAGGCATTTTGAGGGATGGGATTGAATTTTGGGCTCTGGGTACTGAGTGTGGCAGCCCTGAGTGGCAACCCTCTGCCTCCACAGAGGTGAGATCTAGACCTCTCCTATAGCTCCCATGCCATGCCCACTGCACTGCAGATTTTCAGGATGTCCATCACTGCACACTGCTGCAGAGAAATCCTCCAGGCTGTTGTTGCTCCAGCTAGAATTAGAGAATTATTAGCTTAAGCAGTTGTTAAAGTTGCTCAAAGGAAAAGATATTCCTGTGCTTTTTTATGCATATTCAGTAGCAACTACATATATTTTTGAGAGATTATTTTCTTCTCTTTATAATAGCTTTTAAAAAATCCTCTAATTTTCCATGTTACCTATTACTGCTATTTTTACCCTTATTAAACTTCTAAAATATCTATGTTTATTCTTACCATTCTGTTCCTGACAATTTAAGTGTTTCAGTAGTGGAGCTATTTCCCCACAGGGAAGAAACTGGGTGTTCTGAATTCCATGATGTGTTCTGGGTCATTTGTGTAGGGCTTTTGTAGAGCTAAGAATCTGCATGGACCAAAAACTTCCAGTTTAAGTGATTAATCTTAACTTAAATGATGCTTCATTCTTCTTGTTAGTTGCAAATGGGCAGTGTCCAGGTGGCTGTTTGTCCCTTACATCAAAGCTCAGACAGTGGAAGTTTGATACTGATGTTGGATTTTTGTTGTCTTTTTAGCTGTAACACACTCTCAATGTGCTATTTTTGCTGTTGTTCTTACACATGAAGTTTGCAGTTGATGTATGAAAATGTTTAAAATTCACAGGTTTTGCAAAACTCCCTTTTAAATGGTTTGACTACCTCAGAGAAACTGACTCAATAGCAGCACCAGTAAAGCTCTTCAATAAGGTAATGAAATTATACACGCTTGTACTGGAATTAGTATTTTCTTTACATTTTTGCATAGTGCGTGGGGTGGACCCATTTGTTAAATACAGTTTTGAAAAACTAAGACTTTTAGAGATAAGAACCATTTGAGTAAACAAAGGTTGGTATCTCTGAGATGCTAAACAGATGCAGAGGTACAGGAAACTTCATTAATGATACTTGGTTTTTTTCTATATTAAGTTGATTGAAATCCCTGTTTCAGCACTGTGCTTAAACTATCTTGATGAACATGTCTGTTTACTGATGTTTGCCTTCTTTGCTTCCCCAGGAAGTTCCAAACCATGGGTTTCATGTTGGCATGAAACTGGAGGCTGTAGATCTGATGGAGCCTCGCCTGGTGTGTGTGGCCACAGTGACGCGCATTATCCACCGGCTTCTGAGGATACACTTTGATGGGTGGGAAGATGAATATGATCAGTGGGTGGACTGTGAGTCCCCAGATCTGTATCCTGTGGGATGGTGTCAGCTCACTGGATACCAGCTCCAGCCTCCTGCACCACAGTGTGAGTCCTGCTTTGTCAATAATGGAAATTAATTTCGTGAGGGCTCATTTTCCTAACCTGTTCCAGTTAGGTCCTCAGGCATAACAAAACCAGAAAAAAACTCTTGCTAATGCCTGGAAGATCTAATTCACAGTTCTAATCTTTCTCACTTTGATTTCTAAAGTACTTCTGAGTGTTTTTTACTATTCTTCAATGCCAGAAGATGCTGATTTGTTGCAGGGAAAAAGCCTCTTGTCGGTTCTGGAGGAGCTCACTGAGAACTTCCATTGCTTTAGGACTGCCAATGTATCTGTTTCACCTCCTGAATTTGGTGGAACTCAGCCTGTGCAGGTGTATCTAATTTATTACATCACAAATTGTCCTGTCAGATCAAGTGATAATAACTGATGATAGGCATTTCAAGAACTGTTTTTAATGCAAGGGTAATGAGAGAGTTCTTGTTAAGTAGTTTAATGCAAGTTGGTTTTCCTGAGTAAATTTGTGTCTTTGTTCAGTCACTAAGGAAAAATTCTGTAACTGTGTAGCAGCTTTGACACATTTTAAAGTGTTTTTTTTTTAAATAATAAGTATAAATTTTGAATTCTTCATTTTTGCAGCATCAAGAGATAGCCAGTCAAGTTCATCCAAACAGAAGAAAAAAGCTAAGTCACAACAGTACAAAGGACATAAGAAAAGTGGGTGACAAAATAGTGTTTGCACTTTACCTGATGTTCTAAAGTTTGTGGTCTCTACCTAAGTCCATGTTCTATTTGGAAATGTTTGTGTCTAAATAGATGTTGTGCTTAAAGGTGCAGTATGCCACAAAAGAAACTTTTTCATTGAGAATAATCGTATTTTATAACTCGTGTTTGGGTCCATGTTGCTAATAATAATAATAATCTATGAATTGTAGATGGACAATGGTTAAAATATTTTTGTATTCTGACATAATTTCAGTTAAATGATATATTGACTGTGTACTGTATTGGTAGTTGTACTGCCTTGTACAAAATACTCAGGTATCTACACAGTTTTCCCTCTGCTCTCTGTAACACCGGTGAAGGAATAAGAACCAAGTTACTGGGATCAGAAAGAATGAGGTGTAGAAAATTTAAATTATCATCTAACTGGCTTCTCTTTGAAACAAAAAGCTACTTCTTTGCCAGATTTTTTTGTTTAGGCATCTATGTAAATTAAGCTTTTGTAGTATTACTTTCAGAGACAAACAGCATTGCTGTATGTGGCTGTTCTTGTCACAGTAAAACACAGTAATGACATTTTTAAGAATCTGCAGTGTTCAGGTACTTTCCATAGTAATTGATTCCCTTGGAATCAAGTTGTCAAAATATAAAATTAACTTGCTTAATTTAGGCTTGTTTCCAGAGTGTTTTGTTGTTGTATAGAACTAATGTGAGGAATTAAAACCTAGTCTTCCTGGTGAATTTGTGAATGGATCTATTAAGGCCAATTGGAACCTTCTTCCCCAGTCATTGAGAATATAACCTCTGCTGTGTTGATCTTTGGGCATGAAAAGAAGTTGGCTGGTGAGTGCCACAAATAAAACAGGTGTCTGGGAAGTTCTTAGAACGTCTTGTTAAGTGCCTCAAACATTGCACTGGTTTTCCTTGCTGATGTTGGAGGAAATAAACAGTAAAATCCAGATCCTTTCCAGAATCTTGAAGCAGTATTTTGATTTGAGGATATCCAGGGAAAGCTGTGAGTGCTGTTGCTTTAAGCTAGGGAAATATGGCTCTATGGTTAATTACCTTTGTGTAAGACCTGTTTTTTGATAATTCTGCACTGTCTGAGCAGATTTTGTTTAGCAAGCTGTTCTAGACCATCATACTTCTTACCTCATCCCTTTCCTAACACCTCTGCTACCTGTCTGAGAGTAAGTGTGGCCCAAACCTGGAAAATTAATTTCTCTTTCTTAGTGCCATAGGAAGCTTTAGTCTAGCTTTAGAAAATTTTGTCTAGGGAAATTTGTTCTTCGTTTCTCACCAACCTCAGGTAAATATTGCCTGTAGAAGCAAGGAAAACTTCTGATGGTGTTCTGGACTGTTTGCTCAGTACTAAGAAATCCTCTTAATCACCAGAAGATGACAGAACAAGGTCATGAACAGTTAGAGCCGGCTGCCTCCTGTATGGGTTTTTTCTAAGGTTATGGCAACAGAAGTGCTGCATCACAGGAAATGACTGAAAATGTCTTCTGAACCCTTTTCTTGTTCAGTACTTGTAAATAAAATAGAAAATTATTTTGTAAAGGATTTCAGTCACAAAACCCTATAATGCAGCCATGATGTTTTTATGGTACCATGTAAAGTCACCACAGGTGATTAACAAGAAACTCTGTGTATTAAATTAGATTAGTTTCAGCAGGGCAGGGTTTCCACACATTTTTCTCATGTGCTCACAACACAGCCCAGGATGTCATTGAGTCATTTTGCTGTGTGTAATGATGCAGATTTCTGCTGCAGTGTGCCATCCTTCCTGGGAGCACCGGGAGTGCACATGTTTGCTGGGAAGCAGAACTGACTGCGTCATAAACACTTTGGGAATGCTTTTGGGGATACTTGAGAATCTCCCGCAATTCCCTTCCCAGTAGTGTGTAGTAAGAGCCTACAAGGAGATGCGGGACTCCAGACGGCTCTTTAAAATGCTGTTTATTGTATCCGGACATCGATCACGGGTCGTGGGTAACAGAGCCCAGCCTACAGCTATCAGCACAAGCTGTAGGCAAGCCTGAAGTCCCAAGTCAGGAGTCTGAAGTCATCTTAGTTCTGGTTACAATACATTATATACTTTTCTTTACTGAACATCTTAATACATAACAGCCAATCAGTACCTTTACTATTATCTATAGCCTATCCTACCTACTAACATTACAATATTCATGTTATTATTCTCCAATCACAAAGGGTTAGTATGTTACAGTTGAAGCCAGAAGTGGTTTTTCAGTTTTCTTGCAATGGAAAATTCTGAGACCTTTTTTCTACTTACAACATCAAGATGTCTATTTACTTCTTGTATTTTTTTGCTTGGTAAAAACATGTTCTATTTGAGGTGGGCTTATCCTTTGCTCTAAGTCATAAAAACCTTTCTTAACTAACATACCCTTTGACTTCTTAGTTACCCAGTAAAACTGGCTCAGCAGTTCCTTTGGACCCTTGTTATTCTTCTATATCAAAACTTGCTTCCATCTCTATTCCTTTCTCAGTTTCTACATTCAAAAATCTTTCTGCCAAGCACACATATCTGTGAGACTCTCTTGTCATACTTTCATCCATCCCAACAGTGTTTGTTTCAGTGAGTAGGGTTTTGTGCTGTGTGCCTGCTGCTCAGAAGGCTATGCAGGTGACTTGTCCAAGGGTAACATACCAGCATGCCATATTAATTAATAGTGAAGGATGCAATGTCTGCTTCTATTGTCTGCTTCCTCTTGTGTGTGTATATCAGAATAAGGTTACTGAAATGATAATCTGACCTCCATATTTTCAAGGTTGGGATTCTGTAGACACCATTCTGCCTCATTAACCTCACTAAAAGGCTCATCCTGAAGTTGTCTTATAAGAACATTTAAGCAGGGTGGTATCTTTAGCATATGCATAATCAGTTACCTTTTCAGGCCTGGGCTTTTGTTTGTCTGTCTGACAGTGCTGATAGGACTGAAGCATCAGCAGCTAGAGTTTTGATGTAGGTGAAAGCACTGATTTGTGTTACAGATCTTGTATCCTCAATACCAGAGAGAACATGCCTTGAGCACAGAATGGGAGCATCTTAGTGATAAAGGAGAAACATGGTAATTTGTATGGGAAATGTTTTAATAACATTTTTTCATGAATGCAGTGTTTAATAATTTTGAGGACATTTTAGAAATTTTTTTTCTATGCGCTGAAATAGCTATTTGTGTTTGTAAGGCGCAATAGAAATGGGAAATACCATTCTAAGGGAATTAAGAGCATGTATTTTTAGAGGTGATAAACTTTGCCTGGAGAGGCTTATTTCCCCAGAAGCATCCTTCTGTCTCTTAAGCACACACACTGAAACAACTGCAGCCTGAAACTGAGCCAAGATGTCTTGGATGTCCAGGCAGAGGAATGTGTGTGACAGTGCAGTGTAGCTGCAGCAGAAGTAATTCACAGCATTTGTATTTCAATGATAGAGCATGAAATAAGTGGGTCATGGTATTAAGCAATGCCCTTCAAGTCCTACCCATAGCCTGTAGAATTCAGGGACTACAATGTGGTTGTTGAGAACAATATTCACAGTAATAACTGAATGGTGCCGTTGTACAGGCCTTGGTTTTCGAGAATGGGTTAATATCAATCAGCCATTTCTCAGTGAAGAGTCAGAGTTGCCTGATGCACTTTAACCTGAGCATTTATTTTAGTTTGACTTGATATTTAGAGAGGAAGAAAACAGTTGGGAAGAAACCTGTCAGTTTGTCCAACCCACTCATGGCAGGTGAGGTGTAGGGGAGCTTCTTTGGGGATGACGAGTTGATTGCTCCTCCATACCGAGCCCTTCCAGTACAGATAGCCCCTGAGGCTTTCCAGCCTCCCAGGAATATCCAGGAGTTCAGTCCCAGCCTCCAAACAAGTAACTGGTCACAGCAGTGTGTTGCTGCAGAGTGGGAAGCTATGGTCCAGGGTGTCGTGTGCTGACTCATCCAATCTTTCTTTTTTTTTTTTTTTCCCTTTGAATTTTAGTTGGTTTAATTTTTTCTGCTAGAGAGCTTTTCATTCTCACTGATGCACCATGTCACTGCATTAATCATAGCAGAGGGTTGCAGCTGGTTTAGAACTTCTGAGGAAGAAGGTTGTGGTGTGGGTTACTGGGAATCCCAGAGGGGCTCTGCAGATTGTTAAAATACAAAAAAATGCACCCTGTAAAACTGAATGGTAATGTGGATCTGGGAATATTGGATGTAAGTAGGTCATTATTGTGTATTATCCTTTGCAGAGAAAATAACTATATGCTGTAAATAAACATTTTTATCTTTGTATTAGAAAAAGGCAGTTATCTGGGAAAATATCTTCGGAATGTGTTATTTGAAATTTTGTGGATTACTAAGAAAATATATTTGAAGGAGTGTAATTGTGCATCTGTATAAGTGAGCAGGGAAAAACTCTTAAAAATTAATCGGAAATCTTGAAGTCGATTAAAATTTTGAACTTACTTAAGTATAGTTTACATAATGTAATCAATCTTCAATTGTACAAGTTGACTTCAAGAATCTGGTAGTTTTTCTCTTCCCTTTTCCTGATATCTCTGGCAACATAATGCAGCAAATTATTGCTAAGAAATATGTTGTGGCAATAGAAGCTGTCAGACAGGCTGGATGATGCTCTTCCTGCAGGACAGTTGCCAGGTTGATAGATTTAGCTTCAGATTTGCATGATTACTCCCTTAAGCTTGCCTTAGTCTGCACAGGCTGCCGTGTCAGCACTCTCTACTGGCTCTGGAATACATCCAGAACAGTTTCTCTTGTCCACGTGTTATCCATGAACAGGCTGGGAAAAAGGGAATCCACATGCCACCTTTAGGCCCTGAGGAAAACCTTTACTCTCTTCTGCACACCTCTCAACACTTCTCAAGGACCCCTTTAATTTTACTTCATGTTCCTACTGGTGTGTACATGGCATGTTTGACAGAGCCTTTTATTCCAAAGAGACACATTGCTTAGGGGAGAGTGTTCTGGAGCATCTGTTTCTCCACAATTGTTCTTTTTTGCCGAATCTACACCTGGATTGCATTTCTATAGTGCAAAGACATACACAGTCTGAATTTCTGTGTCATTAGATCTCACAGTTCTTACGAAACACCTGTGCTCCTTGGTTTCTGATACTCAGTGCTTTCTATGATTAGTTGAGGGGAACTTTTCAGCACTGAGTTTGGTAAGGCTTGATAAAATTCACTTTGTGGTCGAGTGTTGTCATTGTCCAAAAATGCTTGTGTTTATATTGAAACCAACAAGACCATACCTTTTCAGTCTCTTGGAAGGAGACATCACCTTTATACCATCTAATCAGTTTAGAACATGTTTGAGATTGGCCAGAACTCATTAATTACATGCATATTCCTCGACATCATTCATTGCCTGATATTGCAGTAGCTATAGGACATATGTAGGCACAGTGCAGGGTATATTTGCATGGCTTTGAATGGAGTCAGTGGAAGATTAGTAACAAAACAGCATCTGTTCTGAAACTTCTTGTCCGTGGGAGATCTCAGTAAGGGTTCAAACCCAATTCTTTCCCCTCTTGTATTGTCATGAGCACAGGAGAAAGGTTGAGCTCTTCACCTTGGTTTTTATTAAGTGGTTTTGCTCTCTAGCAAATTCCTGGTTCTGTTTTAGGGTGCATGGGTACTTTGCATCTTTCAGTCATCTGAAGCGATCTCTTAAGCACTGAAATTCAGCTGTTGGAGTGCTTCATTTTTAAAAAGAACCTACAGCCAACCTTGCAGAGAAGGAGACTCTTCCCAGAGATTCACCTAACTCTGGAGCATATTGCTCCATGTGTATTGGTTTTGGGAGATTTGAATGTCATGGCATGAGACACATCTGTCTCTGTGTCCTCGTAAACCACTGAGACAATGTAAAAAGGAAGTACCTGGCCCATCTGTGTTCCTTTTCCTTCAGTTGGATGACTTCCATTAGTTTTCCTTTTTCTTCTTTCAAGTTATCTGGTATGTAACTATAACTAAGCTTTTCTAATGGAGGATTGTAGTTAAAAGCTGTACAATAGGAACAAATGAAAAAAGATGCCATTAAATATCTAAATGTCAGGACTTTGGTTCAAATGAGCCAGAGACAATCCAAATCACGGCAACTGCTGTTACTCCTGTATCTGCAGGGGCTTCCTGCCTGGGGGAGAGAAGGGATACAACGTGCATGGTGGGTTGGTTTGTATCCCTGACCCCTGTGTAGCCTTTGCTTAAGGCATTGCAGCATAGCCAAGTAGCCAGTTGTGTGTCTTATCATTTAGACAGCACTTCATTGCCCCCGAGAGATCAGGAATCTTGGTCAGAGTTGAGCCTGATGCAGGGAAAAGTATTTGGGAGGAAAAAATAAAGAAGGGATTGTGGGCGAAGGAATTTCTTAGACAGATGAGGAGAGCTTGCATTATGCTGCAGCAACTTTTGACATCCTCTACTGTCTTAATTTTCAAATTTTATTTTTATTTAGCTCAAGAGCTTGTTTCAACATAGAATATTTATAAAAGAATAACCAACAGCTTACAAATTACTGCAGGGCTATCAGCAGCAAGTTCTGGGTTGGGGTTTTTCCTTTCACTGCATATTTCTGCATTTCAAGACACATTGACAATGTATATAAACTTTATATTCAGTAATTATAAACTTTGATACTTTTTCTCATTCATTTGGTCATAGAGAATAATTAATTTTTGTATAATCAACCCTTTAATGTGGATACTGCACCTTTAATGAACGTTTACATGTTTTGTTTTCAGTGTTCTTTTCATTGTGCTCATATTTTGATAATCATCTCTATTCATTAGTGAAACTGGAAGAGTAATTATGGCATTATTGCTATTCATAACATCTTTGTCTGAATCTCATTTGTATTTAATTTTGACAAAAGAAGATAAAAGATTAAAAGTGCAAAAAAAAGTTTTGCTTTAATGAAACTTACCTTCTGGGATCTTAAAATTTTAATGATGGATTGAGAAATCTTTGTCAATACATTTTATTGTCTCACATCACATAGACTGTTTGCAGTAACTGGGCTAAGTAATTTGAATTGTAGGTTAACTGTTGGCCATTTCCAATCTCATTTTCACTTGCATAAAGACTAAACAGGAAGCAAAGTGGTTTAAAAGTTGAAGTGGTTTAGAATACTTAGTTCTTGAGAAAAATCTGGTAGAGAACATATTATTTTAAGTAATTTGAAAGAGTAATTTGAGGAATTTGTTAAGAGCATTAGAGCATAACTTATGGTTCCATCTGCACTCACAAAGTGTCTGTTCTCTGTGGGATCCTGAGCATTAAAGCATCAATAAAATGTGGAATATAAGAAAATGGGGAATCTGGGATGCTCCCAATATCAATAATGTTAAGTAAATTTAAGGAAAAGTTGCACTTTAAATTATATAGATGTTTAATGTGTATTTTTGATTTGTAGTGACTTCATTACAGCTGAAGGAGGAGTTGCTGGATGGAGAGGAGTACAGCTTCATGCAGGGAACATCTGACCAGGAAAGCAATGGCTCAGCCAGCTACTACATCAAACAGGAACCCTGAGGCAGGAGTGAGGGGCACAGCATTGGTGATAGGAAAAGAACCTTTCTCCAAGACTGACTGATTTTGTTCCCACTTGGATGGTGCAGTTCAGGTGACTGTGCCTGGGGCGCTTTGCTAAATGTAGATGAATTAGACTCGGTTCAGAATTTTTTGGAAGGGCGGGGAAACTATTTTAGTGAAAAAGATTTTTCAATTTATTAAAAACAAAAACAAAGGACACTTTTGTGTTGTATTTGAAGCTTTTGAAAGAATTTTGTAATATTTTCAAGTTCAGAATTATTGTGCATTGTTAACAAGAACTGAAATTCTAATTTTTGGTAAGATTAAAGTTTATTTAGCATGATTGTGGGAAGCAGTTGGAGGAAGATATAGTTGCAAATACAAATGAACTGTCATAACAAATGAACCTTTTTGGTACAAGTTGGGAGACTTTTAGACTCTTGTGAACTGCATTGGTCACGCCTCTGTTTTAATTGTGAAAATAAGGCTTTAAAGCCCTGATTTAAAGGCATAAATTATATATGGAAGATAGTCGCGTAAAGCTCTACTCAGTGAGTAGCCCCAAGTGCAACGGAGCCATCGCCTGAGGAAGATTTTAACTTTTCAAGATGTTTTTATTTAGTTTTAAATACCCTTTTTTATATAAGGTTTTGTTTTTAAACGTTCCTTAGGGTCTGATTCAGTGCCCACTAATATCAGTAGCCTTGTCTCCATTGACCGCAGTGGGCATTGGATTGGATCTACAAAGCTCTTGTCTGTATATGAATGTTTGTAGTCTCGGAATGCTTCAGCAAATATTTACAGAGCCCTATGCCAAACTGGAACTTCAGAAAATTCTCGCATTGGAAGATTAGTTGTAGCTCTGAATTTTGACTGAAGAAGCAGGTTAGATGGACAGTCACTAAGGACTCTCTTGGTAGTGGGAAGGAACTTGTGAGTATTCTTGTGATTTTTTTTTTTTTTCTATTCAGAAAACCCTAAATGTTTCCTTACCATCTTAAATATTTATCTGTGACCATTCAGAACTTATGTGCCACATGGTTTCAGGTGAGCTGAAAGGAGCCCTACATTGTGGATTAAAAATTAGTTCAGTCCTGCAGAGCCTGCAGTATTCATGTCTTGCTGCAATAGTGTAACATAAGAGTTGAGACTTGAGAACATTATCAAAATCATATGGTTTTAGTCTATAATTCATAACCTGGATTTGCCTATTGCCTGGAATTCTTCTCTCGTGTCAAGCATCCCATTGGCCCCACCTGGTCAACTTCTAGAATTTTACAAGGCAAAAGTCACATAAAAGGGTGAAAATGATGGTGGCTTAAACACGAAGTATTTTTGCAGGAGCTCTTTAATAATTTGGATTTTATCTTTCCATATTTTTAACTTTTGTACATTTTTGTAAATGGAGTTGATGGGTGAGGTGGTTGATCAGCTCTGCAGAGCTGTGACTGGAAGAATGTGCATCAAGAGCTTTAGCTTTTACCAGTAAGGTTCATTAACTAAATTCTCAGGAATTATCTCATAAGTTCTATAAGTGCTTCTGGGTCCTCACAGATCCCCTTCAGAGCAGTACAATGATCATCTGACTCTTGACCATGAATTAGGGCTTTAAAAAAATTAATCAAAAATTAACATCTGTATTCCTACAGCCTAAGAAATGCTTTAAGGATATCAACCCACAGAGCCCCAGGAGACCATTTTTTGTATGTTGTTGTTTGAGCTTAAAAAAAAAAGTGCATAGAGAGTTGAAAACCAGCAATTTGATTATTTTCTAAAATATTGCTCCAACTTTGGGTATATATATATATATCACATACATATTGGTGATATACACAGGTTTACCTCATTCTATGCAAGAGGGGTTGATTATGTAAAGTTTTGTATTTACTACTGGAAGTAAAACATGTCCTGTATAGTGTAGGAATATCTGGAATTATTTTCTCCCTTACTGGTAAAATTTCTTAAATAACGATCTGTTTTTAACAACAGCTTCTTCTATTGGCAGAATCTGTGAATCTTATTACAAGGATCTATAACTTTAGGTGGTAAAGACATTTTAGCTCTCTAAAATAGCCATAAAAAGGACTTTGTTGGACCTGGTAGACTTCAAATACCTTATCTCAGATTCTGACCCACCCGTGATGTTTATTTTGAACAGCATAGATTGGAGAACTAGGATTAGAGACCATTGTAGTGACACTTTGAGCCTTGATTGTTTTCCTGTGTTCTCAATTTAATCTGCTGTAAAATCCAGCTCTGCAAGCATTGATTTCATTTGGTAAGTATAGCACTATTGTTTTTTTGGCTTTTTTTTTTAATGCAGCAATTTGCAGGTTGTCCCATCAGCTGGAACAGGGTTCTCAGAGTCTTGCTTTCTTCTCTCATCAATGGCTTCTGACTTCAGTAGAAAAACTATTGCATTAATTAGTGTGTCATAATGTAGAAGGTTGGGCTAGTTAATGAGTGAGGTGCATTGCCAGGTCACTAAACTGAGTATTGCCCAGGCTCGTCTCGGATTTCGGAGTCAGTCTTCAAATGTCAAGAGGGAAAATTAGTCCTTAACACACTTCCTGTGTTGGGAGAAATGTAAGAATCTGTTCTAAAGCCTGTGAGTCTTTATAATATTCTGTTATTCATGAAACACTAAAGTCTGTGAGGCGATGTACGTTCTCGGGTACCTGTGTGACTTCAGTAGTTGGTGAAATGCCTTTTGTGTCTCTTGAGTTCATAATATGCCTCAATTGTGTAATTGTCAAGTGCAATGACATCTGTGCTAAGCAAACCATGGAAGGAGCTGCTGGCAGTCACTTGCTGAGGAGCAGCTCAGGGAAAACCTGAGCAAGGTGCTACCAGGGATGTGATCCTCAGAGAACCTGTGGGGTGTCCCTGTGGCAGCTCCCTGGCTTTGCAAAGCATTCCCGTGGCTCTGGGATGTTTCTCTTGGCTTTCAAGCTGTGGTACCTGCCTGAGAGAGCAGCAAATGCTGGACACCTAAAACCTTCAATGGGGTCAGACTAATTCTGGCATTTGGCACAGCAGGTTTTTCTGACCCTGGAGCAGCTCAAGCCCTGTCCCTGACTTGTCTGCTGCCCTTCTTTTCTTGTTCCAGATTTCTCTGCTGATCTTAGATTATTACATTATTTTCAGTAGAACTCTCTGTTCCTTGCTGCATCTGAGGAAGGCTACAGCAGTTATTGATTCCTTGTTCTACGGATACTAACACGGGTTTCAGTGTTTGTTTTGGTTTTATTGTTTTCTGTGATGTGAATACTCTCCCTCGATCTTTGTACGATGGTGCTAATATATTTGGTAACAATCCTTTATTGGGAGGGGATTTTAAAGAACTGTGATTTCAGCTGAATATTTCTTCCTTTTGATTTTTTTCATATTTAAAATGAAAAGCCACAGCCATTTATACATAAAAGGCATCAGCTTTGGCCCCTGGGAAAATGTTGGGGCGGGAATCAAGATTAAACAAAAGGGTTTTTACATCATTTCTGTATGTATTTGATATATAGATCAATATCTGTACAAATTTAATCTTTTATTTTCTTGGTAATTTGTGTGGTCAGTGAGAGAGTATTTAAAGCTTTCTCATGCAATGTACATAACTCAGTGAAAAAATGCTTTTGGAAAAATTAATGTTACTTTCATTTTTACGAGACTGCAGATTTTCAGCATGGATGTGAAAAGCATTAAAATTATAACTTTGTGTACAAGATGAAAATAATTCACTAAATTTGCCTTTTTTACACAAAATAAAAATTATTAAAAGTCTTTTTCTGAATAGGGATTGTTTTGCTTAAAAGACACTCTTAACCCTACTAAAAATACCCACAATCTGTAAAAACATGAGTATTTTAAGTATGTTGGTGTGACAGCAAATCATGTGAAGCCCTGAGCACAAGGTAAGGGGTTTGATAAGAGAAGGTGAATTAAGATAAGCATTTCAGAGAGCAAGCTTTGCACTCAGTCTCATTTTATTTAGTATTAATACTTCTGTAAGGAGGAAAACTTTGTGGTATCCCTTTTCTCCTCTAGCTATGTTAGAAGTAGCTCCAGCCTCCCTTCAGCTCTCTCTCTGCAAATTTGCCACTGCTTGAGTCCAGGGTCATGTGTCAGTGGCTCCTGAATGACTGAAATGACTTTTATGAGTATTTGAACAGCGGTCTGTTGTAAGTGAATGCACCACAAGGAATTAGTTCACATCCATTTATTTGATGGTCACTTTCAGCACTAAGATAACTGGTTGCTCCCAAGGCAACAGCTGGAATGAGTTGAGGTGTTGAAAGGCACAAATCACTGTGGGAACCCATCACTCATAGATCCAGTCGTGTGCACAGGGCTTGAAGTCAATGAGCTCTGCAGGTTTGAACCACAGGTTGATCTCCTTCTGTGCACTCTCTACAGAGTCACTGCCATGGATGATGTTCCTGTGGAAGGAGACAAACGTTCCTATAAAAATACACTTTCAGCAGCCTTGTTCTCAATTTGCAAAAACTTGGATGAAGCATCTAAGGTGGGGAGACTATTGCTGTTATTTCAGGTACAGTGTTCCAACACGCCCACCTGCCCCCCCGAAGAGCTAATTATGCCTATGAGGTCACTCTAGAGCTACTGTTCTACACCAGCCCATGCCTGAGCTTACATGCTGCTCTGGGGAGGAGTCGAACTGGAAACAAAGTCAGCTTTGTATCTCTTTCCTAAGCAGCAGGTATACACTGTGACCTGCAAATGAAATACCAAGAGACTAAGGTCTCTACCACTAATTCTGGCTTTCTAGAATAAGACTGCCAACAGTTTTTGTGCTTGCAGGTAAATAGTAAGTAGGAGTTGTTGAGTTTAAGTATCAACAGACTGAGTACAAACCTTCCCACTTGAATGCAGAAGTCACCACGGATGGTGCCAGGCTTGGAGTCTGCAGGGTTGGTTTCTCCCAGCATTAGTCTCCCAGTTTTAACCACATTGAGTCCTTCCCATACCTTAAGGTAAAAAACACAAAAATTCTGTTAAGCCATGCTTATGCAAAATACTGACAATTCATCTTTGGTCTACCATACTTTACAAAGAAACAAAGGTTCTACCATTAAAGATACTAACCTTGCCTTGATTCTCTTAGGCTTGTAACGGGGACAAGGGAAAAAAACATGAACTGGAAGTAACTGTAAAAAGGACTATCAACATTGTTACTGCAGTGAAGGAGATACTTTACCAAGCCTCAAAGTTAATGTACAAAGCCAAGTTCCAATCATGTGTGTTGTGGAGCAGGGACACCCTGCTGAGTGTTCTCTCCTAGTTCATTATCACAGCAGGAGATGGTATTAGAGCAAGTACCTTGTTTTGGGGGAGACTGTAAAAATGAATGACACAGAAGTTGGGTTTTTGTGTCAGAGAGCCTGACCTTTTTTTGCCCAAAACAGATTTTTTGGTGAAGATTTGCTTTCAGGAATTTTGCTTTATACATTTATATATTAGACATTTTAATACCCATTTTATATGTGTGGATTTCTTATTATACAGGAATTTCACTGCCTTAATTTTTTCTTTTGCCACTATCAGAACTAGGTAGTTTGAAAAAAATGTTTCTGCAACACTATCTCTGAATATTCTTAATAACTTATAGAGCAAGACGAATATATTCAAGAAAGTAATCTTAAACTAAAATCAAGCCACTTACCATGGCCACAACAGGTCCAGAGTTCATGTATTTAACCAAACCAGGGAAGAAGGGGCGGTCTTTCAGGTCAATGTAATGTTGTTTGAGAAGGTCTTCAGAGGCCTTTAAAAGGACAGATGTAACTTTAAATATCATTTTCTGAATATCATTGAACAAAAGGTGTTACAGGTGTAAGACTGTGGTGTTAGTGATTAGATTCACTATTAATTAATGTTACCAACAATGCTGCAGTGCTATTGCGGGCATCAGTGGGAGCTCCTGCTGCAACATTAAAGGAGTTCTTTGTGGCAGTGTTGGGAATTGTCAATATGATTTCTTTGCACTGCACTGACTCTCCGCGATAAGCAGAGTACGGGATCGCGGGGTGATGTTACCCAACACAACCTTTCAGCCAAGGCCGTTCCAGCTCTCAGTTGGGCTGCATTAAACCTCTGGAGCAAAATTGGCTTTTTTTGGAAAGGGGAGAAGCCGTGTGCTAGACAGGAAGCCGGGCCTGACGCGCGCTCCAGCACATCCGTCATAAGATCCCAGTCCTGCCGCAGAAGACGCAAGGGGAGATCTCGGTGTGGGCGTGGTGAGCCCCTCTCGGGCAGGGCAGGAACAGGGTCTGGGGGTAAGGCGCGGGCACTCACGTGCACGAACTTCATGGCCACGAGCCGGAACCCTTTCCGCTCGAACCGCTTGATGATCTCCCCGACCAGCCCGCGCTGGACGCCGTCAGGCTTGATGGCGATGAAGGTGCGCTCGCCGTTCCCCGCCATGGCGCTGCGGGCGGGAGCGCGGCGTGAGGGGACGCGTGGCCTCAAGGTCGGCGGCGGCCATGGCGGCACCGCCCTGCCACGCGGCACCGCCATGGAATGTTCCCCCGGCCCCACCGAGCCCGGTCCGGCCCCGCCGGGCCCCTCCGTCCGCACCCCCCCATGCCTTTGGAGCGCGGGACCCGGCCCCCCCTCACCTATCCGGAGCTGCCGCCGCCGCCGCTACCGCTCGTGCCGCTGCCGCCGGAGGAAAAGGAGCAGGAGGAGGCGGGCGCGCCGCGGATGCCCCGCCCCGCGCAGAGGAGGAGCCGCTGGGCCGGCGGCGCTTCGGGGGCGGGATCGCCAACACCCAGCGGGGCCGGGCCGGGATGAGATAGGACGGGAGCAGACGGGAGAGCGGCCGCTGCCGGGCCCGGCGGCCGAGGGTGGCTGTTGGCCACGCTCGGCCGCACCTGTCGCCTCCGCCGCCCGAGGGTTATTTACAGATGCAGCAACTGTGGCTTAAGCCTTTAAGGCATTGAAACGACGGCGGATGTTTAACACAACTAAATAATTTTTTACTCATTTTTTGCTGGGTTGTCTGCTTTCAGGTATCCCCGCGACCTGAGGGTTGGTCCTGCCAACGCGGCTGCACTGCACAACACGGCTACAGCTCCTTGAAAGCATGTTTATCACAGAAAAGCAGCGTGGGATCTATAACCCAGAAGCATTATTGCTAATTTTATTGAGAAGATAAAGTGTCAAAATCTCACAGTCCCTGAACCCGTGTCACAACATGAAGCAGGGAGTGTGTTCTTACTTTTTATGATGTTTGCTTCTTGGCCCTTTCCTAGTTGATAGAGCACCTTTTCCTGAGCAAGTTATAATTGCACAGCGTCACTGCAGGTGGGATATCAATGAAATAACCTCTGCAGTCCTTGCATTGTCTCTTATTGAGGTGGCCAGTTAGTGGCTTCAGAGGCTCAGTTAGTGGTTTCACACTGGACCTACTCAGGCACCTCAGCCATGCAGGAATGCTGGTCCCCACCTCTTCCCAGTCTCATCACATTAGAAACACTAATCAGCAGCTTCCTGACAACCCCCACACCTCCAGATAAACCACATTTCTCTATTTTGTAGAATCAAGATGTCTCAAGTAACCTTTCAAGTGAAGATTAAACTGGAGACTACTCATCTTGTGCTTTCCTCCAACTTATTTTAACCTAATGATTTATCTTCTGTAACACTGAATATTTTCAGAAGAGAAGCTCACAGCCTCACCTATAGCTCCATAGAGAATGAAGAGAATTTGCTAGAGAATTAGAGAACTTGTTCCCCCTCCTTATACTCATTAATTAAATATAAGACAAAATATTTAAAATTCCATTTTATTTCACTTAAGAAATGTCAAATATTGTTTTATTTTGTGCCATCTCTTTTTAGGAGCTTGATATCACCATAAGGTATCATAAGCCTTCAATTCAACATTCACTGTATAGTTAAATATTCAGATACAAGAACTCACTGTGGGGGAAAAAATCGTGGAGCTTGAGCAACTGATTCCATGAAACTCTTGCTCTTAGTGAATAAAATGTTGCAGGGAAATAAATACATAATATCAATCCCAACTTCCTCATCCAGTACAATTTTTGCTGTTGAAACTGAAACACCTTCTGCATTATTATGACTGTACTTCTTTACATCATTAAATAAATACAAAACGATAAAGTCACTTCTGAAACAACTTATCCAAGGGCCATTTGCTTTGTAGTTCCAGCTACTAAGGAAACTGGACTAATGAGAACAAAGCTAAATTACCAGCTGTTCTGCTGGCAAAGCAAACACTGCTTATTGCTCTGTGCAATGTCAGAGAGCTGCTGCACTGAAATGACTGAAGGTGGAATCTCCCTCATCCATCTTCACATTAATCTTCTTTTCACATAAAAGGACATTTCATCAAGCCTGGCTGGTTAATCTTTCCTTAAAATGCTAAATAAATCCCATGTGGAAGATAAAAAGAGCAAGTTGAAACAGTGTCAGTGTGGAGGCCAGTTGTCATTTTAGCCAGAGCTGAGCTCTTTATGGGCACAGCATGTTCTGGGGAGAGAAATGGGCTTTTTTCTGCAGCTGTTTTAGGAATGGAGACACACTTGACTTGATATTAAATAAATCTTCAACATTTGGGCATATTATCAATGCATTTACACACCAGCAGCTGTCCTCTGATGTTTTAGCAAAGTTAACCTCTGACTCTGAGCCATTTGCATATTTATTTACCAAATAAAGTTTTACCCATTTTTTTAATGTTTTCCAAAATACCCTCTATGACTATAAAGTGCTTCAGAAAAATATATCTGTTATCTGCTTTGTGTTTTCACCTCATATCTCTATAATCCCAGAAGCAGCTTTTAAAATGTGCAATTCCATCTATAACTTCACAGCTTTTAAATCAAAGGAGCAGCAAGCACTGACTCTATTTAACATCCAAAACAGAGCAATCTCACTGTTTTCTGAGGTTTCTACCAGGGAATTCTTTGGAATAGCTAGAGGCTGGAAGCTGCTCGTGGACATGGGGATATCAGAAGATCCAGGCTAGGTGTTAATCATAGATCCACTCCTGAGCACAGCTTCTGTAATCAACCAGTTCTTCAGGAGTGAACCATAAATTGATCTCTGTCTCAGCACTTTCCACAGAATCACTGCCATGAATGATGTTCCTAGGAAAAGAAAAGGTGAATAAAAGAGTAAGAGAATTCTTAAAGTAAAGTAAGCTTCTTGTTTTGAAGTGATTCCCATTATGGACAGGAGCTTTAAGTAACAGTAAAGTAGGAAAAGACACAGCATAGGCAGTACCAGCTTTGCTCCTCATTTTTGTCAATGGGGACAACCACGACTTGATCCCCATCCTTATATCTTAAGATGACATGGGCACAGGGAATTGCAGCTCCATATGTAAGAGAAGGATGGAGCACAGTTCCTGCAGATATCATGACATAACACCTGGCATTTACTGATTTTGGATGATACGAAAAGTTTTAAAATTTACTTTCCAACTTGGACACAGAAGTCCCCACGAATAGTGCCGGGCTTGGAATCGAATGGATTGGTTTCCCCCAGCATCATTCTTCCAGTCTTAATCACATTAAGACCTTCCCACACCTTAAAGAAAAAAAAAAATTCCATTCAGATTATTACATTTTAGCAGCAAATAAATTATACCATCCACAAGAACACAGGGCTGTCCAACATGGCACAAATCACCATCTGAATATTTGTCACAGTGAGACATATTTTATCTCCAATTCTTCTGCCAGATTCTTGAAGCATCTGCTCACATGGTCCCCTTCTGTACAATCCCCCTCCTCACCAAGCTGCGGAGGGAACAATTTTCCCTCTCAGTATGTCAAACAGTCTCACAGACCTGTCTGCTCATGGGAGAGCTAGACCTCAAGTATTTTACAAATACATTATCAAGGAGAAAAAGAGAACTAAAATTAAAATGTTCCACCATCCTTTTTCAGGTTGCTTACTACTTAGCATTTCAAAGTGGGGCTTTTGTGCAGGTTTCTCAAGGTCCTGGTTGTGATTCCTTTTTGCCCCTGCCCTCTTCCTCAAAAAATTTACTCAAAAGAGAAAGATTATGAGAAAGGATTAAAGAAAAAGAGTTAACAGCACATCTTCCTAATCTCAGTATTTGGATCCTGATTTTTAAATCCTTTTAAAAATAAACTAGAATCCAACAGGTGACACAATCTTATTGCAGGGAAGACAATCAAGCAGTGTGGTTTTCCTTGCCACCAAGGAAAGGTGGAACTCACCATGGCTATGACAGGTCCTGAGTGCATATACTGCACCAGGCCGTCATAGAATGGCCGATCCTTGAGGTCGATGTAGTGTTCCCTCAGAAGGTCCTCAGAGGCCTGGGTTAAAAACCAGACAGACAGACAGAGAAAAAAAGCTTACAGTAAGAGCTTAAGAGCATAGTGAAATCACAGAGATAAACCACAGAGTGCTGGTAATCCTGAAACTTGCATGCACTTAAAAATTCAGTATTTCTAGCACCTTCCTAGGAGCACTTTTGGTTGATATGAATTTGAACTGTTTGCTTTAGCCACAGCTAAACTTAGAAAAGTTTCTGTTGCCAATACAGGCAGTTTATGTGACCGGGGATTTGTGAAAGATACTCAAAGATATTTATTTGGCATAGGATGCACCTGAAAGAATTTTCTTCAGACTAAGGGCATCAGGCTACTAAAATTAGTCTGCTTAGCACATCTAAAGCATTTAGCCAGAGCTGGGAATTGGAACTTTTCCAAAAACATCCCAAATACAACTTCTCAAAATTTCAGTTTTGAATGTTACAGAGGCCACATTTGTTGTTACAGCATGCTGCTCTACTTGAAGGCTACAGCTGATATAAAAAAGCAGACACGGCAATTGACAAGAGCTTACATGTATTAATTTCATGGCTACCAGTTTGAATCCTTTCTTTTCAAAGCGTTTGATGATCTCCCCCACCAGCCCCCTCTGGACCCCGTCCGGCTTGATGGCAATGAAGGTGCGCTCGTTGATGGCAGCCATGGTCCTGAGGAGGGAGAGAATAAAATTTGTTATTTCAGGACTGTATGATCCCAGCCCACCCCAGTCCTGTCTGCTATCAGTGTAATTAGACTTGACGGATCTGAGGGTCAGTAATACACGGTCTCCAATGTTTGGACAAACCAGTGACCACACACAGGTTTCCCAAGTGCTTCAGGAGTCAGTTTGAAGCAGTGGAAGGGTGCCAAGTGTAGGAACAATCAGAGAATACTGAAATCAGAAAAGCTCTGAATGGAAAGGAAGGTAATGATCACCACAGATCCATCTTCCAGTGCCGTACAATAAATTAATAAATTAATCCACATGCAGAGTTTTCACCTGGAAGCCAGTAGCACCAGAGGGGCTCCGAGCCCCGCGCCGCTGCACGGGCGTGTGCGCGCACACCTGAGCGGGCAGGTGAGGGATGCGGGGGCTGCGGGGAGGCTCCGCGGGGGTGCGGTGACACTGCCCGGAGACAGGGGGACCCTTCCTGCTGCCCCGCAACCCGGCTTACCCGCTGGTGGCCCGGTGGTTCTGGCAAACCTTGAAGCCTTGTCCCCCGCTGGTGGCCCGGTGACTGCGGCAAACAGAGTCCCTCGCTGGTAGCCTCGGTGTGTCTCACAGCCCGAATACCCCGGTGTTCCTCGGGTGTCTCTCACAGCCCGTGTCCCCCGCTGGTTCCCCAATGGCTCTGGCAGACCGTGTCCCGCGCCGGTGGCTCTGTCAAGCCGGGTCACCGCGGGTTCCCGCCCGGTTTAGCCGTGCCCCACCCCCGCACGGTTGCCGTGGCGACAGCGCGGCCTCTCGCTTGCACGGAGCGCTGTTACCGCCCCCAGCCCCGTTCCCGCGGGGGGGATTCGGGATCGATCCCTGTCCCCGATCCCCCGCCCGGGTAACACCGGCACCCACCCAGTGCCTCTTCCCTTAGAGCGGGGGTGCCAGGCTCAGCCCTTCCAGCATTTCAGTCTTGCCTGCTGGATCCCGGTTCTTATTAACAAAAGGCACATAATGTTATTTTAATAAAAATCTCGTTACCGTACTGTTCTGTTTGTATTTCTTCTTTAAAGGAGGTAATTAATTTTGTTTGGGTTTTTTTTTTTCTGGTTATACTATGTTAGCTCTTTGAGTCAAAAGACCTTTCAATCATTTACCACTGAGCTGCTTTGCCTTGAGCATTTTATTGCCTTTAAGTGAATTAATAATAAAGCATCTGGATGGAAATCCACGCTTGTCCTGTTTTTGTTTCCAAACTGAAATGAACTTCCTGGGCTCCACATCCTGGCTGTTCTTGAAAGCAAAACAATGAAGATTTTGCTTCCCTCTGGGCAGGACTTTGCTGCTTGACAGGGAAAAGTTCAGGTTTTTGATAACATGGATTTCTTTAATTGGGATCCCTTCTCTTCACTACAATCCATCACACATCCATAGGGTACTTTTAGTTTTGGTGGGAGACTCCAGATCTGACCTAAGCATCTATTCAACCAACCTGCTTTCCTGTATTCAGGGTTTTATTCCATCATACTTTCCAAGATCTCTGATTTAATAGATGATATTTAAAAAATCACAGCATCATACATTCTAGCTATTCCTCCTTGAGGTTATTTTGGAATTAGAGTTTCTGAGTATTCTCCTAACAATGCCAATCCAATTTATTCTCTTGCTTTGATATTTATTTAAGATGTTTCATACTACTTAAACTCTAATGCTGTAATCTTCACTATGGCAAAATAATACATAAAAATTGAAGAAAGGTCTCTAAAAACAGGATGCTTATAAAAATATTAAGTTTAAAGAAGCAATAGGACATCTATTTACAGCCTTGTTAAATCTATGTCATTTAATGATTAAAGCTTAGGACTTGCCCTAAGGTGGGCAAGCACAACTTCCAGCTTTACCATAGGTCTGTTCTGTGATCTCTGCCAAGTCTTTTAACCTCATTAAATAAGGGTCAACTTTGTCACTTTTGAGATTAATCCACGATTAGGAGAGCAAGCTGTTACTGTATAAGTGAGCTTTTGCTGGTTGCAAATTTTACCAAGATCACTTAATTACATTGGAAATTACATGTTTATCTAAAATGTGAAGAAGTAGAGAATCTAGACAAATAATTTACAAAAAATGGACTGATCATGGGAGAGAAGTAAACACCTTCAAACTTCTCAGTCAGTGAACTAGGTGTAACTGCTGAGCTCAAACCATTTCCACATTACTTAAAACCAGTAGAGATTTTTTAAACCAGCCTGAGACAAAGGACGGACTGTGAATGTCTCCAGACCTCAGGAGAATTTAACACAGCTCCAGCTTTCCTGGTTTGGCCCCAGCTTTACACTGGTCCCAGCTCACAGCCTCTGTCTGTACCACCCAGAATATTTGGGGTTCTTATCAAGACTCATTTTGTGCTGTGTTCCTCTTGCTCCTTTTAACCAGAGACCTCACTCTGACATGTTTTGTTGCTCCAGGATATCCTACTCTTCATTTAGCTGAGTGCTACTATCATTCATCAGTCTTTATCTTGATTTCTGTTGTGCTTTAAGGTATAAACCACTATAGAATTAAGCTTTTACAAAAATTTCTTCCTCTGGGTAAAGTGCTAGTTAAACTCTTCTAAACCCATAGTGATCAGAGGGCTGATTTTCTTCCCTGGTAAATTGCAAATCAATTTACTTGGCGGGGGGGCCTGCCTCTAGCCAGAGGTGGAGGCACAGGAGAATTGTGTCTTTTGGACTGTGTGCATCCAATGGCCTGGCACATCAGAACCACAGAAATATGAAGCTTTGGTCAATACTGGTGTGCACTGCATGTTAATCCCATTGGGACATGTAGGGCCAGAACCTGTTTCTAGTGCTGGGGTGACAGGGGAATCACAGTAGTTGACCCTGTTGGAAGCTGAAGTGATCTTGACTGGGAAGTAGTGGCAGAAACATCCTATTGTGACTGGTCCAGAGGTCCCTAGTATTCTGGGCACAGATTTCCTCCAGTGCAGATATTTCAAAGACCCAAAAGGACTCAGGTAGGCTTTTGGAATAGCTGCTGTGGAGGCAGAGGGCATTAGGCAATTGAACACCTTGCCTGGACTGTCAGAGAGTCCTTCTGCAGCTGGACTCCTAAAGGTGGAACAACAATGCATCGCAATTGCAACCTCAATAGTGCATCGCTGGCAGTTTTGGATGAATTGAGATGCCATCACACAAGATGATCCATGAGCTGGAGACCCAAGGGATGTTCAGTAGGCCCACTCACCCTTCAACAGCCCCATTTGGCCTGTGCACAAGTCTGACGGGGAATGGAGATTGACTGTGGACTATCATGCCTTAAATGAAGTGACTCCCTCGCTGAGCGCTGCTGTGCTGTGCTGTGGACATGCTGGAACTCCAGTACAAGCTGGAGTCCAAGGCAGGAAGGTAGTATGCCACTACTGACATTGCTAATGCATTTTTCTCCATTCCTCTGGCAACAGAATTCAAGCCTCAGTTTGCTTTCACCTGGAGGGGCATGCAGTACACCTGGAACTGACTACCCCAGGGGTGGAAACACAGCCCTGCTATCTGCCATGGACTGATCCAGGCTGCACTGGAAAAGGGTGAGGCTCCAGAACATCTGCAGTATATCAATGACATTATTGTGTGGAGGAACACAGCAGCAGAAGTGTTTGAGAAAGGAGAGAAAATCATGCAGATTCTCCTGGAAGCCAGCTTTACCATCAAAAAGAGTAAAGGCAAGGGACCTGCCCAAGAGACCCAGCTCCTGGGAATGAAATGGCAAGACGGACAGCGTCAGAGTCACACTGAGGTCATCAAGAAGATCACAGTGATGTCTCTCTACCAACCAGCAAGAAGGAAACACAAGCTTTCCTAGGTGCCATAGGAATAGGCTTTTGGAGAACACACATTACTGAATATAGTCAGATCGTGAGCCCTCTTTACCCGGTCACCCACAAGAAGAATGATTTCCACTGGAGCCGTGAACAACAACAAGCCTTCACCCAGATCAAGCAGGAGATCGCTCATGCTGTAGCCCTTGGCGCAGTCAGGACGGGACCAGAGGTGAGGAATGTGCTCTACTCTGCAGTCGGGAACAATGGGTTGTCCTGGAGCCTTTGGCAGAAGGTACCTGGGGAGACTCAAGGCCAACCACTGGGATTCTGGAGCTGAACTTGCAGAGGGTCTGAAGCCAACTGCACCCCAAAAGAGAAGGTAATCCTGGCAGCCTATGAAGGAGTCCAAGCTGCCTCAAAAGTGATCAGCATGGAAGCACAACTCCTTCTGGCACCCCGACTACTGGATGTTCAAAGGAAAGGTTCCCTCTACCCACCACTCCACTGACGCCACACAGAGCAAATGGACTGCCCTCATCACACAGTGTGCCCATATTAGAAACTCGAATGCCCCTGGGATTTTGGAAATAACTACAAATTGGCCCAAAGGTTAAAATTTTGGTCTGACCGATGAAGAGGAGCAGAAACAGGTGACCCATGCTCGGGAAGCTCCACCATACAACCAACTGCCAGCAGAAGAAACATACTACGCTCTTACCACTGACGGTTCCTGTTGCATTGTAGGGACAAATCAAAAATGGAAAGCAGCCGTATGGAGCCTCACATGACAAGCTGCAGAAACTACTGAAGGTGAAGGTGGATTGAGCCAACTTACTGAACTCAAAGCCATCCAGCTGGCCCTAGACATTGCTGAAAGAGAGAAGTGGCCAAAGCTGTATCTTTACATGGATTTGTGGATAGTAGCAAATGCTCTGTGGGATTGGCTGGAAAGGTGGGAAAACGCCAACTGGCAACGTAGAGGAAGACCAATCTGGGCTGCTGACGAATGGCAAGACATTGCCACTCAGGTAGAGAAGCTACCTGTGAAAGTCTGCTATGTGGATGCCCATGTTCCCAAGAGTTGGGCTAATGAGGAGCAGCAAAACAGTGAAGAGATAGATCAGGCCACAAAAATAGAGGTGTTATAGATAGATTTGGACTCGCAACACAAGGGAGAGTTGTTCCTAGCTTGATAGGCCCATGTTGCCTCAGGCCATCAGGGCAGAGATGCCACCTACAAGTGGGTATGAGACCAAGGGGTGGATCTAACCATGGACAGCATCTCCCAGGTTATCAATGATTGTGAGATGTGCGCTGCAATCAAACAAGTCAAGCGAGTGAAGCCCCTGTTGGTATGGTGGGCGGTGGTCCAAATACAAATATGGGGAGGCCCAGCAGATCAATTACATCTTACTGCCCCAGACACGCCAAGGTAAGAGCTACATGCTCAGAATAGTAGAAACCACCACTGGATGGTTGTAAACCTACCCTGTGCCTCATGCTACTGCTCGGAACACCATCCTAGGCCTTGAAAAGCAAGTCTTTTGGAGGCATGGTACCCCTGAGAGGATTGAGTCAGACAACGGGACTTATTTCAAGAACAGCCTTATGAACACCTGGCCTAGAGAACATGGCATTGAGTGGGTGTACCATATTCCTTATCATGCATCAGCTGCTGGGAAAGTTGATCAGTGCAACAGACTGCTTAAAATCACCTCGAAGGCACTGGGCAGGGGGACTTTCAAAAACTGGGAGCTGCATTTAGCAAAGGCCATGTGGTTAGTTAACACTAGAGGCTCCACTAACCAAGCAGGCCCTGCCCAATCTGAATCCTTGCGAACAACAGATGGAGGTAAGGTCTCAGTAGTACACATGAGAGATATGCTGGGAAAAACTGTTTGGATTAATTCTGTCCCGAGCAAAGACCAGTCCATGGGGTTGTCTTTGCTCAGGGACCAGGTTGTATCTGGTAGGTGATACAGAAGGATGGAGAGACACAATGCATACCTCAAGGGGACCTTGTTTTGGGGTAAATCGTCCATCACACTGTACCTGTATCTAGATCTAGATGTATATATGTGTATAAGTAGCGTAATGCATGTATGTATGGAGTTATAGATACATGTCTTTGCAGTTGAAATGCATTAATTTAGGTATTGATCAAATGGTATGGGATAAGGGGTGGAATGTCTTAGGGGTGTTTTTTATCCCATATCCACTTTTGGTTTTGTTCTGTGTCTGGGGTGGTCACTGTTATAAATTGAGGCGAATAATTTTGATTCAACTTTTTATCCAATTAATAAATTTATTAATTACAGCAAGCCTAGTAGCAAAAGCGAAACAGCACTGGGTAGGGCCGAAGGGACTCGCCCCCTGTAACGGCCTACAAAGCCCCTCCCCCGCAGTTCTGTAGTTTTATGCTCTCCTATCTTCTGGTGTCATAATTCTTCCGGTGTGCTCTGTGTCTGCGTGTTACCGTTGCTAGGTGGTCTTCTTTGCTCTGGTGGTCTTCTCCGAGGAAGGCTCCTATCTTCCTCTTCAGTATTTCTTGCTGATCCTAAAGCAACTCTCTAGATGTGGTTACAATATTTTAGCTCCTAACAATGCAACTATGCAAAAATACTTGGCAACTGTCTTACGATTCTGTGATTTGTTACATAAACTTATGGTTTGATTGCAAGCATCTACTGCTGACTGTGGACTGCATTCACTTATTGCTATTCTGTATCTCTTGTTGTATGGTTTTGCTGTTAGTTTCACAAGCACCCCCTTTATTATTTTGATGAACAAAAAGCCTTTCAATAAATGGTGCTTAATCTATCATAGTCACTGCCACCCCCTTCCCCCTTCTCCAGCTCCGAGTATATCCTGATGAGTGAGAGTCAGCCCAGGATTTCCTGTGAGAGTCGCAGGCAAGGGATGGTTGCATTCTTCTGGTGGGGTGATTTCATCACAGTGGCCATGCAGTGTGATCCCGCTGACAACAGATACTGTTGCCATGTGGCTTTTGCCCGTGTTTTTCTCTTCCTTTGGCACTGTCATTGCAGCTTGCTTCTCTGCTGCTTGGGAGCCCAGAGCCACTGTGAAAAATGCAAATTATGTGATTGGCTTTTCGCAAATATTAGAATGAATACTATATCTGTTATTTTGGAAAGTTATGTTGTATTAATTTTTGTAGTGCTGTATTAATCTCTTAAATGTAGGTTTTTGTTAAGTCATAATATTAAAATAGAAACTATGTGATGTAAGATACTTTTTGTAACTAACTCAAGGAATAGATAAGATAACCAAGAAATTCTTCGCCTAAAGAAAACAAAAAGACACCAAGGAAAAATTATTACCTCCTTGTCATTCTTTCTAGACACTCAAGAGCCTAGAAATTGATTTACGCATTGAGACGAGAAACAGAAATTAAACAGAAAGACACCCTTTGTTTGAGAAGAATGTTTGAATCATGTATGAAGAAATATGAATATGCAACAAGCTATTGCTTTTTAAGGGATAACCCTTATTAGTGCTTTGTGCTTTTCCTGAGAGAAAGGCACCTGGACATCTGTAATTCTTTGCTTTTTATTGTCTCTTTTATTGTCCTAACCCTAATTATCTCAATTTGTATTACCTTAATTTTTTTATTATTAAACTTTTAAAATTTTAAAAATAAACAAGTGTGAAGCATTTTTCACAGCCACTGCATGCCATGTTGGGACCAGGAGAACGCTGGCCCTGCAGTCTCTGTTACACTTTGTTTGTCACCTCGGGTCTGCTTGCCTCTGCTGTTCCATCTTGCTGCTTTTGAGGTTCTTGCTACAGTCCATTTCGCCATCCAGAGGGGCACCAGGACTGCCTATGCCTGTGGGTTTATAAAGGAAGCCCCTTTTCTATTTCTCCTGCTGGCCCATCCGCCATTACCCACGTGCAGAGAGGCGGTCGAGCTCGCGCCACAGCGCCCCCTCCAGCCGTGGGGGAATCATCGCACGTGCCCTGCCCGGCCAGGGGCCACCAGCGCCCCTGCTGGCTGTGACCAGAACTACACCGAAGGGGAAGGTGCCTGCAGCTGAGAGAAAGCTGGGACTGGGTTTGTGGTTCTGCTTGGTGTTACTGGCATTGCTGCTGTTTGTCTGCCTTGTTATACATAGACATAGACATAGACATATACATATGTAATGAACTGTTATTCCTTTTCCCATATCTTTGCCTGAAAGCCCCTTAATTTCAAAGTTACAATAATTCAGAGGGAAGGAACCTCCTATTCCAAGGGAGGTTCCCGCCTTCCTTGGCGGACAGCTCTCTTTAAAACTAGGGCAGTGTACAACTGCTAAAGAGAAATGGGAAAAAAAATCCCTTCATAGACATAATTTCCAATAATTTAAATGAAAAGTTCACTTGAGAAGATGTATGAGAGTACACATCATGTCTTTTAAAAATTATCTTTTAGCTGGAATGATACAATTTTTTGGTAACAGTTAAAAGTCAAACAGCTTTTCTTTCTTTTTTCCATGTTTATAAATTGTATTTCAACCACCTGTGCCCTGGCTGTACCATGTTAAATATTAGCTTGGGAGGATGATGATGTCTAAACAGGACTCACAATAAATCAAATATACAGGGCTGGAGGCTTTTCTTCTTCGTCCTTCCTGCGCAGACTCACTGGCTCAGTACATGAAGAGACAAGGCAGTACATGCATTTAAAGCACAGTTCCTGCCTTAGAACCAGTCCAAATGAGAGAAAATTAAGTGCAAGGCTCTGCTGCTCTCCAGTGGAGCTGAATGCAATCACCACAGTTAAAATTCCACCCCTTCTAAAACTTTCTGCCTTTTTAGAAGCACATTTTCATTTCTTTGTTCCTGGACTGCTGCTGGGCTACCAGGTTCCTCAGCTGTACATGTGATATTACCTAATGAAAAATACTGATTTCCCCAAGTTCGAGTTATACGATAGAAGATGCACCAGAGGAGGTTTAGAGTGGATATTAGGAAACATTTCTTCACTGAAAGTGCTGTCAAGCCCTGGCAGAGGCTGGCCAGGGCAATGATGGAGTTACCATCTCTAGAGGCATCTGAAAAATCAGCAGATGTGGCAGCTGGGGACATGGTTTACTAGTGGCCTTGGCAGTGCTGGGTTAATGGACGGACTTGCAGGTCTTAAAGGGTTTTTCCAACTTAAATAACCCCATGATAAAATGAGGGATGTGAAACAACTCAGAAAATTTTCAATCTCAGTAGGTATTTTCAAGTTTACCGTAAATGTCTGTAACAGCTCCCATTGTTCCCATGACAGAACACATGACCCAGAATGGAACTCCTTGTTCCAAATCCTAGGAAAATCAATCTCTCTTAGCAAGTGCAAGATGCCTTCTAAGCTGTATTATTGTTAAGAAAACAGGATTTCTGCTATTATCTGGAGACTTTATTAGAAAGGAAAGGCCTTTTTGCTGCCAGACACCAGCCAACACAGAGCTGCAGAGTCTCAAAATCCAGGAGCTAAGATTCTAACTCCTTCAGTCATCCCTCAGTGAATCATTAGGTCTATTTATGCCTCCGTGGGTGTGATAAACAAATGCCCTGGGAGCTGTCACACTGCATTGCCTCACATCTGCCATTTACAGAGGGAGCTGCCTATGGGACACCTCCACCCCACAATCCAACCAGAGCGCCCCACCCTGGTCCCACAGAAAGGGACCAAACCTTCTGCTGTCAGGCGCCCACAGAGCCTCTACCAACAGCACCAGGGCTTCAATATTCACTCTAGTGACCTGGCCTGTATCAGGAATAGCGTNCGCCGCCGCAGGGAACCACTCCGAGCAGGACCTGCTGGGCCCCGCCAGGCCCCGCACAACCCCCCGCCGCCGCCATGGAGCTGGCGGACGGCGTGGTGTACCAGGAGGACCCCGGCGGGCCCGGCCCNGCCAGCAGCACCAGGGAAGTGATTATCCCTCTGTTCTTGGCACTGTTGTGTTCAGTTTTGGGCTGCTCGCTTTAAAAAGGACATTGAGGGGCTGGAGCGTGTGCAGAGAAGAGGAACAATACTTGTAAAGGAACTAGAAAACATGTCTTATGGGGCTGAGTTTATTTAGTCTCAAGAAGAGGAGGCTCAGGGGTGACCTCACAGCTCTCTAGAACTACTGACAGGAGTGTGTAGTGAGGTGGGGATGGGGCTCTTCTGCTGTGCCTGCAGAGAGAGGGCCAAAGAAAATGGCCCCTTATGCTGAGATAGGGAAGATTCAGATTCAATATTAGAAAAATTTATTTTTACTGTTTGTCTGGTCAGGGGTTGGAAGGGGTTGCCCAGGGGGGTGGTAGAATCACCACACTGGAGCTGTTTAAGAGGCATCTGGACCCGGCACTGGGTGATGTGGTTTAGTCGTTTAGGAGTTACAGTTGCAGTGCCAGGTGCATGGTCAGACTGAGTGACAGAACCACAGAATGAACTAGGAAAAGACCTTTGAGATCATCCAGTCCAACCTGACCCAATACCACCTTGTCAACTAGACTGTGGCACTGAGCACCACATCCAGTCTTTTCTTCAACACCTCCAGGGACGGTGATACCTCCCTGGGCAGCCAATTCCAATGCCCAATCACTCATTCTGTGAAGAATTTCTTCCTAATGTCCAACCTGAACCTCCCCTAGCGCAGCTTAGGACTGTGTCCTCGTGTCCTGTCCCTAGTTCCCTGGGAGCAGAGCCCGACCCTCACCTGGCTGCATCCTCCTGACAGGAGGAGTTGTAGAGAGGGGTAAGATCTCCCCTGAGCCTCCTTTTCTCCAGGATGCGCTGCACCCAGCTCTCTCAGCCGCTCCTCACAGTCCGTGTGCTCCAGACCCTTCCCCAGCCTTGTTGCCCTTTTAAAGGTCTCTCCAATCTTGACGATTCGGTGATTCGTCAAGATTCGGTGATCCCTGACTTGTCTCCGATAGCCCGGCCCCTCCCGGCGCCACCCCGCTCCCTCCGAACGCATTTTCCCGAAACGCGACACCACTTTCGCGACCAGCCACCCCCGTAACGTCACACAGACCCTGCCTCTCGATGACATCACCACGCAGACCACACCCCCTCCACTCGCTTCGAGTCCGTAGCCCCGCCCCACGCTGCCGTCCCGGCAGGCCCCGCCTGGCGCGGCGGGTGAGGTCAGAGACGCGCGCCGCTCCGTGCCTGGCC
>VXAX01005143.1:70395-90363 GCA_013399835.1 Leptocoma aspasia
ACCACCTTGTCAACTAGACTGTGGCACTGAGCACCACATCCAGTCTTTTCTTCAACACCTCCAGGGACGGTGATACCTCCCTGGGCAGCCAATTCCAATGCCCAATCACTCATTCTGTGAAGAATTTCTTCCTAATGTCCAACCTGAACCTCCCCTAGCGCAGCTTAGGACTGTGTCCTCGTGTCCTGTCCCTAGTTCCCTGGGAGCAGAGCCCGACCCTCACCTGGCTGCATCCTCCTGACAGGAGGAGTTGTAGAGAGGGGTAAGATCTCCCCTGAGCCTCCTTTTCTCCAGGATGAGCTCCCCCCAGCTCTCTCAGCCGCTCCTCACAGTCCGTGTGCTCCAGACCCTTCCCCAGCCTTGTTGCCCTTTTAAAGGTCTCTCCAATCTTGACGATTCGGTGATTCGTCAAGATTCGGTGATCCCTGACTTGTCTCCGATAGCCCGGCCCCTCCCGGCGCCACCCCGCTCCCTCCGAACGCATTTTCCCGAAACGCGACACCACTTTCGCGACCAGCCACCCCCGTAACGTCACACAGACCCTGCCTCTCGATGACATCACCACGCAGACCACACCCCCTCCACTCGCTTCGAGTCCGTAGCCCCGCCCCANCAGTGTGGAGCTGGAGCTGCTGCGGGACGACAACGAGCAGCTGCTCACGCAGTACGAGCGGGAGAAGGCGCTGCGCAAACAGGCCGAGGAGGTGAGTGCGGCGCTGGGCCGGGACGGCTCCGGGGGGGCGGCCGCACCTCCCGCGCTGGGCTTGCCCGGGGCAGAGCCGGCGGCGCCGTGAGCGAGTCCTGGGGCTGCCCCGTCCGGGCGCGGGGCCGGAGCCGCCGGTGACGAGTTGGGGTCGCGACGCGGTTCGTCAGGAGGATGAGGAGGGCGGGGGGGCCTTCCCGGTCCATGCGGCTTAGCCGCACCGGGACCCGTTCGTGCGGCTCCATATGCCCGCGGTCCCCTGAGCCGCTCGTCCCGGAGGGATCCCTGGTAACCCCTGCGGAGCGCTGCGCTTCCGATAGGGCCGCGGGAGGGGAGCGGAGCAAACATGGAATCGTGCACTGGTTGCGCTGTCACGGCCACGCGGGATGCTCCCCGCGGAGGGAGGCGGGTTGTCCATTTTTGCAAAAATAGTGACAACGCATTGCAAAAACCATGGAAATAGTGTCTAGGCTGAAGCCCGTCAGAGTTGGTACATAAAGCTGCAGGCAGCAACAGGTGGTGTGGACTCTCCAGTGACATCGACTCTGATTTGGAATGTTAGATGTTTTTACTTCAGGNGGCCCCGCCCCCGCCATGATGTCGGAGCGGGTGTCTGGGCTGGCGGGCTCCATCTACCGCGAGTTCGAGCGGCTCATCGGGCGCTACGACGAGGAGGTGGTGGCCGAGTTGATGCCGCTCGTGGTGGCCGTGTTGGAGAACCTGGACTCGGTTTGCGCTCACAGCCAGGAAACCAGTGTGNCACAGCCAGGAAACCAGTGTGGAGCTGGAGCTGCTGCGGGACGACAACGAGCAGCTGCTCACGCAGTACGAGCGGGAGAAGGCGCTGCGCAAACAGGCCGAGGAGGTGAGTGCGGCGCTGGGCCGGGACGGCTCCGGGGGGGCGGCCGCACCTCCCGCGCTGGGCTTGCCCGGGGCAGAGCCGGCGGCGCCGTGAGCGAGTCCTGGGGCTGCCCCGTCCGGGCGCGGGGCCGGAGCCGCCGGTGACGAGTTGGGGTCGCGACGCGGTTCGTCAGGAGGATGAGGAGGGCGGGGAGTCCTTCCCGGTCCATGCGGCTTAGCCGCACCGGGACCCGTTCGTGCGGCTCCATATGCCCGCGGTCCCCTGAGCCGCTCGTCCCGGAGGGATCCCTGGTAACCCCTGCGGAGCGCTGCGCTTCCGATAGGGCCGCGGGAGGGGAGCGGAGCAAACATGGAATCGTGCACTGGTTGCGCTGTCACGGCCACGCGGGATGCTCCCCGCGGAGGGAGGCGGGTTGTCCATTTTTGCAAAAATAGTGACAACGCATTGCAAAAACCATGGAAATAGTGTCTAGGCTGAAGCCCGTCAGAGTTGGTACATAAAGCTGCAGGCAGCAACAGGTGGTGTGGACTCTCCAGTGACATCGACTCTGATTTGGAATGTTAGATGTTTTTACTTCAGGTTTTGTACCAAGAATCACTTCAGTGTAACTAAGCTTGCGAGGCTTTATCTAATGTGATATTATAAAGCAAAATAATAGGAAGCAGCTGTGCAGGATAACTTCCTCCAGCTCATTGTCTTGCCAGACTCCTGAAGGAAATTGGATTGGCAGCATTATCTGTACTGGAGCAAGCCATCTTGCAAGTCTATTTCCAGACCCCTTGTCCTGTGCTAATCTCTCTGGTTGTGCTGGCCTTCTAAATTTTCCAAAAATCAGAACAGCTGCACTGAGGCTGAACACAATATTGACAGTGAAAACTTAATTTAAAAAACATTAGCCCTATACAAATACTTGTTTGTTTCTGTTATAAGTGAATGCAAAATGTTGTCTGCAGATTATTCCAGGACTCAGTGTGTTATGAAGTGCTATGGTATGAATGCTGTCCCTCCAACTCTTGGACTGATAGATCATTCATCCTCCTTGTCAAACATGTGGTGGTTTTATGATGCCTTATGGACTCCAGTCAGGGGACTGGAGTTGCCACACTATTTCTGACACAAGCTGATGTAAAAGGGTCTTTTAGAAAATATGTTTATGTTGAGAGTAATAGGAAGGGATTGATAAATACTTTCTGAGCTAATTCATGAGAAAATCCATCAGGCTTGAAGCATACGCAGCAGTTGCCAGATCGAAAAAAACAGGCCTTGGGCAGCAGGACAGAAACCTTACCAATGTGATGAAACAGAACAAGGGGTTAATTATGTTGTTGTAGCTTTTCAGGAACTGTATGTGCCTGTATTAGTAGTGTCCTTCACTGCCATCTCTATTTCTGTGTGTCATGATAAATTAACTTGAGAGGACAGGCTTTGTGCAGTTGAAGAACCAGTGCTCATGCTGCAAGACAGCTGGCTGATGCTTTCCAAAGTGCAGTTAGGCCAAAGACTGTATTTTCATGGTAAGCACAAAGGTAATTTTTGTGATGTGCTGAGATCATTGCGCTGTACAGGTGTGGAAGTTTTAGGTACAGCCTGGTGTGTTCAGGAGAGGCACATGTGTTAGTCAGGCATGGTTATTGAATTATTTTTTCAGTGCTGAGGTAACCTGATGGGTGCACTATGGTTGAAATAAAAGGAGGGAGCAGAAATTTAACACTATTTTCCTTGGCAAAAAGTTGCTGGCTTAACACATTTCTTTCATTGTGGAGTTTGCTTGTGTCATCTGGTGGCAAAATGGAGACTTTTGAGCTGCTGAGTTCCATATTTATTGTCATCTGTTCATAGAATTACACAATGGTTTGGGTTGGAATAGACCTTAAGGTTCACTCCAACCCCTGCCATGGGCAGGGACACCGTTGCAACACCAGGTTGCTTGAAGTCCTGTCCATGCTACCCTTGAGCACATCCTGGGATGAGACAGCTGCTGCTTCTCTGGGCAATTAACACACCTTCTTCTACTTTCTGCTTGTTGTAGGCTTTTTTTTTTTTTTTGCAGCAGTATCTTAATGAACATTAAATAGTTTACAATTTGGCTAGGGGTCTGCTTACCCCATTTTTGTAATTGCCTTCTTTATTTCGGGTCCTTAAAAAGTGTTACGAAAGAAATATCTTAAAAGTCATTGCCTGTGGATTTCTGAAATAATTTTTTTGAAGTCACCTTGACAGAAGTTCTGGGTCTACTTCTCAACCCTCTGGGTACAGTTTTGATCTTTGTAGTTGCTGCGAAATCACTTGTCTGACTTTTAATGTGGTTGGTTTTTTGATATTGCTGAAGGAATGGAGGAACAACTGCTCTGCTGTTCTGCTTCCAGTTCTTACCTTTCCACTTGGTGACTGTGAGGTAGCAATTCCTGCCCCAAAGAAGTGGGAGAGGAACCAGCATTTTTGCTTTTGCTGTTTTATACTGTGATCAGAGTTACTTTTGCAGCAATATGCTGTTTCAGACCTGTACTTCTAGCTGGCATGTGTTTTGTGTGCACTTGGAAAGAGGATAAAATCTACTCCTTTTAGCCATGCCAAAATAGGATATCTTTTAGCTTTTCTGCTGTTGGTGGGATTAAGCTGTTTTTGAAATCTTTGGCAGCTGTGAAAAAGGATTTACCACTACTAAAATTGGTTTAAGTCGTAGCATGAACTTGATGTGTGCTTTTTCTTACTGTTCCCAGAGGTAACTTTCTTCCTTAGGATTGTATGTTGAGTAAACACTGTGCAGTAAGAATATTTTTATTTGAGAGAACAAAACCAAGATGCATTTTACAGAAAACTTTCACTCTCTTTTACAACTGTCAGGTTGTTTTCATTTTCATGTGTTTTTCTGTCCCCCAAGTCTGTCTGAACTGGCTTTTTAGGTGATTTTTTCTCTCTCTGCTTCAAGAAGAACTTGCCATTGGCTGAGAATCTGTCATTGTTGCAGTACACATTGCTGAAGGACATGTCATAGAGTAATAAAGATTGCCAAGTGGGTGCGACCCTGACATCAGATATGCTCAGCATTGCACCTGGGTCCTGTGACAGGAAAACAAGTCAAGATGTAAAGAGACAGAAGATGACATAAATATAGGAAGAGATATTTCATTTGGCTAATAATGTGCTACTGAGTGCTTCAATGGTTGTCTATAGGACAGAGGGTTCAAAATGTTGTGTAGTTTGAGTCCTTATTTATTCCAAAGATCCCTGCAAACTTTCAAGTAGGTTTAAAATTGATTATGTAAAGATTTTTTGAGTTTAGTTTGTGAGGGACTTTTTCACATGTTTTATATGAGGTCTTTAAGAACAGGTTGGACAAAGTTCTGAAATGACACACTTGATCCTGCCTGGAGAAAATGGAATGGATTAAATGGGAGTTGCCAAACATAGCTGATGAAGGTATCACATGTTGGGTTTCAGTAGCAGGCACATGCAGGAGGAGCTGTGCATTGCATCCTGTGTTACACCTCATCACAGTCTAATGCAAATTAGGATCTAGACATCCAGTGCTGAGCATCAGAACCTCGAAACAAGATGACCTTTTAAGGATCATTCCAGCTGTATTTTCTGTAATCTAATATAATCTGGTCTGATTGTTTTAAAGACAGGTTGATGTCCTTAAAGACAGGTTGATGTCCTTTAAGGCTTGCTCTTAAAAAAAAAAGTACCAAAAATCTCACTTCTCACACTTCTCATTAGAGCTGTAAGATACATCTTTGTGGCCTAAACAGGACATCACTTAAAATGGGAAAAACTAGATTTTTGTCTGCTTCAGTGTTTTGTATAACCAGTAGCTGGGGTTGAAATGAGAGGATGGCTATTGAGTGCCTAACATGTTCCTACATATGCTGCTGGATTTACATTAAACAGTACAGGAGATAAGCAGTATTTGAGTGTATTGTCAGTATAAATGAAAAAAAAAAAGTATTTTAATAAGGGTTCTCAGCCTGTCCTTGGCTGCTTTGGTGGTTTATCTAGCTAGTTCTTCTGTCATACTTGTGCAGGCTTAGTCAGGATGTGATGATCAATCTTCTGGGGATGTGTCTGTCATTATACTATCACCAGAAGGAGAAATGAAACCAGACAGAAGTACTCAAAGTCCAGAGTTCTCAATCCCAAGATCTGATCAGGTATAGTTTACAGCAGGGGAGGGAAAAATACTCAGCTGTAATTACAGAAATCCTTTAAAGTATAGTAATGTAGATTTGAACTTTAACAAATAGAAGGTAAACTAGTGGAAGGTAACAAAACTGTTCTAGGCAAAACCAGTTTTACCACTTGAGGTTGAAGAACTTGAGAGGAAATACAAAATTATATCTATCTGTAGTTTCACGAGTAACAATGACATTAATGGCTCTGAATGACTGTTTGTCATTCATGAGTATAATTGTCCCTGGCCTTTAGCAAGCTATGGCACATTTTTCGGAAATCCTCAGAGAAACAACTAAACAAAGATGTTACAGTTTTATAATTCTTCTTTCATGTTTTCCCATGTTTAGTGTAACAAACTGTGTTGGTCTTTAGCCCCAGTGCCAAATTTGTGTCAAACTTTGAAGCCCTTTTTGAAAAGGGAGTCTGCCAAGAATAGGCCAGACATGACTTGAATATTAAAGGGGCAAAAGTCTTGAATCGGTCAGTACAAAGGAGACATGAAACAAGCTTAAACATTGAGGTTTTCAAATTACATTGACTAATTAATATTCCCAAACTTTGTGTGGAGGGGGTAGAAAGATTTCTGCACATCTGTGTTTGAAGAGGGATTTTCGATGGCAGCACCCAAAGTGGAGCTACCTGGGCTATGTCAGCTGTTCCTCAATTGTTGTGGTATAGCTTCAAGCACAGTCATATGAGCACCATGCCCAGTCCTGTGATAGCGATGCAGAGCTTGTCTGAAAGGAACTCTTGTTTCACTTCATAGGTTTTGATGCATTTCTACATTTGAAGTACTTTTTAGTCAGAACTTCTTCTGATGACCCTTCAACTGAAGCCCTTTTCATAAGGTTATGAATTTCTGCTTTTGTTAAAGCTCTAAAATACAATGGCTAAAATATAGTAATAGTTCATTAACAGTTGATGTGTGACCATTAGAAATATTTTTCCCACTTAATTTTCCTGATAATACATAGGAAAAAATATTCATTTTCACTTGAAACAGATTACTGTTTTCAAGTTGCTGCCTTCACTGTCTCTTTTCTTCCATATGGTCCTCAGCTGCCTTTGCCACTTTAACTGTCGTGGGTGTTTGGGATTTTTTCCTGCAGAGGTTTCTGGTCTGCTTCTCCTCCCTGTTATATGAGCCTTCTGCATAACTTGTGCTGGTGGCCTTGTCTTTGCCTTGCAATGCAGAGCATAGAGTACTGCATGACCTAAAACGTCCTTGGCTTTTAGAAGTATTCTTTGTGCCAGCAATACACGCTGAATTTCTTGATTTTTTGGGTAAGATAAATAGCAAAAAAAAAAAAGTTATTTTAAAGCTGCTAAAAAAAAGTTCTTTTAAAGCTGCTATAATGGTGTGTTGGTAATTTTTTATGTTAGGGAATGTAAATACTGATGCATTCATCAGTGAATTCCAGAATATGGAGAGTCACAAATGTGGTAAACCAAGGAACAGAAGGTGATGGTGATCAGCACAGCGTTTTCTGTGAGGTTGACAGATTGTATATGGTTATTAAGGATTAGATGAAGACTACAAGAATTTATAGCAGAATTGGGTGGGAATGGAAAAGATACCAAATAATTTTGGTTGGCACTACTGCTGGTGTGTCCCTGTTGCAGTGTCTGCACCTTTGTGGTTTATGGGTGAAAATAACTTCACTGATGATCAGTCAAACTAAGGATACCAATACTCCCTGTGTTCACATGCACTGTTGGCAGTTGTATATTAAGCTAGACAATAATGAAATAATTAATATTTGTGTTAATCCCAAACAGGTTCTCTGGAGTAGCTGACACTTAGTTGAAAGTTATTATACAATATAACCTAGGCTGGGTGCTTGACTGATGGACCTGGACTGAAACAGTACTTTCTGCTTAAATGTGGCCTGTGGATCTATTCAGTTGCTTTAGAAACCACCTTGCACCTTCTTGACTGTGAAGGGCTGCTTTGTTACTTCCTACCTGCTGTAAAACCTGTAATTAATTGTTTGGACTAACGTAACTATTTTGTTGTTGTTTAGAAATTCATTGAGTTTGAAGATTCTCAAGAACAAGAGAAAAAGGACTTACAGACCAGAGTGGAAGCATTAGAGTCACAAACTCGACAACTTGAACTAAAAGCAAAAAACTATGCTGATCAAAGTAAGTAAAACATGGTGCAGTCCCTGTAAATGGTATTAGTGCATTTTAATTTTTGTTCTTAAAGTGATAATACATATGCTAAGTATCTGTGCCCTCTGATTCCTGTACTTAGACAGATAACTGGGTTTAGCTTTTGTGCAATTCTGAATTAAGGCAAACAAGTTGGATACGAGCTTGTGACTTGTAATCTGATTCTTCTGGTATCCTGCTTGTATAGCTTGCCTTTTAGACAGTGCTGTTTTCACATTTAGCAACTTTTTCAGGAGATGCTTAGATTACTTCCTTGTTAGTGATGATAAATAAGCTATTTTCTTCCTATTAAACAGTTGTCTGTGCTAAAATAAATCCGGTTTAGAAGCACAGCTGGGATGAGAAGAGCATTGATAGTGATTCTCATTAACTTATATAATTTTTGCTGAATTATTTATTTCTATGAGACATTTAGTTTTTATAGGAAAAAAGTTTAGGGAGAACACTTCCCTTTTTAGAGATGTTCTGTGTAATTTAAAAAAAAAACTTCTGGAAACTTTGGAAAAAGATGAGAGTGATCAGTTGTCTTGAAATCCTTGAAGTTACGTATATTGTAGTTTAGACATTCTGCTGGGCTGCTTCTTATATAGCCACACAGTCATTGAATGAAACTTCATCATCAGTTTTTCTTTTATACTTCGAGCTTCTAAGCCACCCTCTGTTGATGTGAGACTGATGTGTTCATCAGTTAATATATAGCTTTTATTGCTGGACCCTGCAGGAATGTGAGACTGTGACGAGGCTGAGAGATGACCAGTTTCTAAAAGCAGTGCCAGTCATCAAAATAGACCCTTTTCACTATTCTTTCTTCCTTTATTTCTGCTCAGCCATACTTCCTGCCTCTAACACAGTAGGTTATAGCTCTTTTTCAGCTGAAGCTCTAAAACTTTCCTGTAAAGTTTAATTTTCAGTGGCATGATCGAGTCTATAACAGGGCAGGAGTATTAGTCTGAGAGCGTTAAGATGAATATAGGTAGCATCTAGGGAAGAACTTTACTGAAATTTAGGCAATTCAGAATGGTGTTGGCAAATCTTAGAGGCATCACCTGCTTCATTATCCACTGTTCAAATATTCCCAGATTCTGTACAGGCAGGGAAGGAGCACTTCCAGCAATCTTTCCTAGCAAAGGCCAGGGTGATTATTTACTAGGATTATCTCTTTGTAGATGAAGTCAGGCTAAAATTGATAATTGTAGAGACTTGTAGCAGAAACCCTGTGAAAAGAAAACATTGTAGCAGCAGTTAAGTGGTCTGTTATGGTAACAAAGACACTGTTTCTAGAAGGCCTGTGCTCTAAACACACAGCCCAAACAGCTTGTTCATGGGAGACCGTGCTCTCTGACAAGATCATGGATCAAGATTGCATCGTCTCCTGTAGGCCATAGCTTTATTCTGTTAATGCAATCTGAAGGACAAAGTGGCTGCGTGAAAAGGAAAAATCAGTTGGATTTCTGGCGATGTATGTGGCAGCGTACCTGGAGTTTCTCTAATAGAAATTACATTTACCATGTATTGATAACACCATTTTATGCTGCTCTGTGAGTCTGTTGGTGTAAAATTCTCTTTTTGCTTTGAAGCCTTCAAGTATATGTATGATTTTAAAGTTTTATTTATATATTGTGTGTATATATGATAATAATGAAAGTATTTGCCCAAGAAGCTCAATTGTTCCAGTAGAAGCACTGAGGGTTGCTAGAACTACTTTTTGGTAAGAATTAATGATGTTATAAAACAGTTATAACTACATAAAGCTCTAGTGATAGAACAATGACTTTTAGACAGTTGCAAAATCTATTTATTGGAGAAAAAAATCTTTATATTGGAGAAAAACCTTCTGTGATGGCAAAATGGTATATTTGGAGAACAATAAGTCTGGGTTAAACACTGAGTGCTTATGCTTGGCTTTGATAAGCTGTCTGGGACAACATGAAAGGCTGCTGGGAAGATCTGACATGCTGCTGATGCAGAGCAAGATCAAAGGAGACATAAGCACATTTGTTGCACACCTAGTGAATATTATGCAAGTAAACTGGTTTTTTTAGTGATCTAAATTTCTAAGGTATGAAAACCATACAAATGTCTAAATTCGTGAAGCAGCTTAACCTCACTGCATTACCTTGTTTTGTTTTATAGACCAGGCAACTGGCATGTTGTACAATCCTAATCGCTGATGTGTCACTTTAATTCAGCTCCAAGTCTTTTAGCTATATTTCTTTTTCTCTGTTACTTCCTATGGTACTGCCTGTGCATCTAGATCAGGCTCTGGTATTGCCAACTGTGTTATCACGTTGACATCCAAAACAGTGGCAGTGTTATCACTGGTAATGGGAGTTGCAAATGTCTGGCACAGAGCAAGTAAGCAAATGAAACCTGTGTCTGGAGTGCAGGGTGAGATCACAACATCAGTTAGTGACATGAGTAATAGATTAGAATGAAAAACAGGTAAAACGTGGTTCTGTGTCATACTTTACTTACAAGACTTTTTGCTTCTTGTAGGCTGCCTGTGCTCTGTGTGTTTTTCCTCAAATAAGCAAAGCCTGTGAGAACAAGTTTTGTCTGTTTAAAAGTTTTGACTAATTTTCTTTAACACTGTCAGTGCTGAGCATTTAGTGAAGACTTGTCTGCTGGGGCAGCTCTTAAGTTACATGGTTGAGTTCAGCTTGATTGTATGTGCTTAAACCTGTGCGCCAGTTAAAATTGCTCAAGAAGTTATTGTTTGTATGTCCTGAATTTTAAGTGCTTGTTTGTGCAGTCTGATTGTCATACTAAATTAAAAAAAAAAGTGTTTCTTTGCGCTTAAATTTACCCTGTGTGATTGCATCCGAAGCCATGAATTCAGCCAGTTAGTTTGGAATAAAGCTGCCGTTTGCAATTACGGAAGTGAAATCAGGAGGTTATTTTGTGTCAACGAGTTGCTCAGTTCCTGTGGTTCACTGACTTCTTTTCCCCTCATCAGAAATTGAAACAGTTGCTGCCAGATGAGTGAAGTACCTGAAGGGCTCTGTTCTTTGGAAGAGGTGGAAAGAGAGGAAGGTGGCAGCAAGACACTGCTGGAAGGACTGTGAGCCCAGCAGATGATGGAATCCCTGTGGGAGCAGATGCACTGGAGTTACCACTCCTGCATGATGTGTAGCACTCGGTCCTGGTAGTTGATGGGCTGTGGTGGTTGCCTAAGTCAAGTTTGCTGCCAAAAAGTGGTGCAATGTGTGGCACCCTGAGATAGTTCATTAAACTTTACAACTGCTTTAAAGGAGAGCAGAGGCGTAATTATTTGTGGCTTCTATTTGAGTGCAGGGAATGTGCTGCACTGATGAAGCTCCTTGGCTTGTGATCCAGCTTTTCATCTTGTTTTGCACTGCTGCTCTTGGCTGTAACTTTCCCTGGGTTGCCCCTGTCCCCTGTGTGGCCTGGCGCTCAACAGTACCTGGACAGAGAGGGAGGAAAGGCAGTGCCTGTGCTCTTGGGGTCTGTGCAGTGTGGAAGGTCAAGCAAGTTAAATAACACAAAGTTTCTGGGGATTTGTTTAGTAATAATGTTGGTACAGGCAGAGTTTTTAGAAGTTCTTGCTGTGGGTCTATAGTAAACTTTTACTGAGTGTTGGCAAATGTCTGTTTTTGGGTTTATGACTTATCTAGAATTAATGTCATTTTTTCCTTCTCAGCAGCAGAGGGCACCTATGAACATGATAATGCCATGTGTTCAGTAAATAACATTCTTCTGTCCTGCAGTGGTGTATCTGAGGCCAATGCCAGTCTTTGATATAATCTTAAATATTTCTTACAAGAACTTGAAAGTACCTGACTTCCACATTATTTCAAGTCTTTGCTCTTGTAAGACCCCCCCCAGTTCTACTTGTAATTTGCAGCATTAAAATATTTGAAATGTCAACCCTAGACCTGGAAAATAGAGAGCTGTTTAAATCTTGTAATAGCAAAACACAGCTCATTTGTCCAGCAGTGCTCTGTGAAGGCACATGATACTGCTGGGATAGTCTCCAGTTATAGGAAGGGATAAGATCTCAGAGCCCATGGGATGTTCCACTGAGTTCTGGGGGGGGACTACAGAGGTTTATTTTAGTTTCCTTCCTTGCCTAGGCTATAAGTTAAATAAATTTTTGGGAGTAAAAAATTACTAGTATATTTTGACTTACTACAGGAATGGAACAGCTTTGGCATAAGCTTTTTGGAGGAATCGTTCTTGGAGTAACTTATTTATTAGAGAATCTGAAAAACACAATGTCTGCATGACTGAAGTGCTTTCTGATGGCGGTGGTAGGCTGTGGGAGTTGAAAGATTTGGCTCCTTTTCTGGATCTGCCTAGTGCTAAAGTACAACCAAGATAACAAACTGCGTTTGACAAGACAACAGATATATCTAATACCTGAGTTTTCTATGCAAGATAGATTACATTTGGGGAAAACTACATTTGTAAAAAAAACCCTAACCAACCAACCAAACAAACCCCAAATAAGTATAATCCCAAGAAACAGCTCTTGGGTTTTGGAGCTGTAAATGTTGTGACACAACTCTTGGGATGATGGTATTTCCCACGTCAGGCGACACTGTGCAGATATTGCTTGCTGAAGGTTTTATTTGGGATGAGACAAATGCTTTCAAAGCTGACCTAAAATAATTGTTTTTCGCAGAAGCTAAACAGAGCTATTGCTTCCATTGGCTTCAAGAGAAAATGCAAGACCAGGTTTTGATGCAAATGTTCTGCAGATGTTATTTGATATTTGATTTTCCCTGAGCTCTCAGGACACCAGCATTACTGGAATGTACACCCAGGCAGACAGCCACTCATGGATAATCTGAAGGCATCCAATATCTGAGATATCTCTGCACATGAGATGTCATGCAGTTCATGTGGATCGGTAGTTAACAGGGAGACTCTGATGTGAACTTTCAGCTGTAAAGTTTAACAGAAACAGAAATTTCCCAGAAAATTGTTTTGAGATTTGATTTGTGTATCTACACAGATGGTGATGTGAATAACTAAACTGGTGTGAAACAGCTCTGTCAGTAAATGCTGCTTCTAGGGATGGCTCAACTGGTGTTTATCTCAAGGAATACAAGAAAGCTTTTCAGTAGATCCTGGAAAGAAGTTGAAAAGTTCAGGTTTGTTCAGTGAGGGTCTGGATTGTTCCTACTCCATTTTTACAGACTGACAGCAGCAGAACTAATCTGATTTCCAGCAAAGGAGGAACAGAATGGCTTGAGTTCTTGTATTTCTTGATTAGCAGATGTGGAACTGAACTGTTTGCTAGTGTGTTCTCAGTGTGGATGTTCCTCATCTCTGATGATGTCCATCTTTATCTCAGGCTTGTTTACCAGGCAGATTCCTCCTGCCCTTTGCTACACTGTGCCTCAAGTATCAGTCACTACATCTGAAAAATCCTTCTGTAAGAAGTGTATCAGGGTGCACTGGCAAGGGAAGCTTTCCTCCTGACTGTGCATTTCCCAGTGCCTTTCTTGGCTTCCCGATTCTGTTCCCAAAGACCTGCTATCTGTGTGGTTTTGGGAGCCAGCAGCCCACTAGATGGAGCAGGGGGTACAGCTGGCTCCAGAGCAGGCATGAGCCAAGCTACAGGACTCAAGGCTAAAACAAAATGGAGCAGGAAATTAGAGCAGTGATTGGCCTGCTTTAAGCTTAGCTGTTAATATACATAAGCAAAAGTGGTGAGAAGAGCTTGAAATCCACTGGTGTATAATTAACTGCTCATATGTATTTTTAAATTAAGGGAGTATTGTAGTTTGTGTGCTGGACTTTGATTGTTATAGTGATTCTGTTGCTCAAAATACTGCAGTAACTTGAGAAAATTACTTTAAATGTCTTTTAGAATCTTACATTCCTGAGTTTTTACTGGCTTTTAAAACAAATCCAGTTTGCTAAAGCTTCTGTGTCCACACTGACCTCATGTGGATTTTATCAGATGGGGACTTGCTTCAATAGCCAAGTGTATAAATGGAGCATCCCACTATTTGCAAAGCAGTCAATCAAAAGTTTTCTCAGTGAAATGCTTCTTTGTGCAGAGACTGGGCAAGAAGTTACATTTTGGACTTGATTTTGTGTAGAAGTGTCTTGTTTATATTCTTGACTGAGTTTCAGCCTATGTGAGGGATGTTCTGGCATGTGGTTGTCTTTATATTAAATATTGTAGCAGAATATTTAAAGAGGTTTTTTTTTTTAAATTTTGTGTTGGGTTTTTGGTAACAAATTGCAGGGATTTTGTGTACCTGAGACATAATGCAAACTTGAACAGTCCAGAAGTGTCAGGGATAAGACTGTTGCTGCTGCATGTGTTGATATTGGCTATCAACAGAGCATTCTTGACAGCTAAATTATCTTTATAATTTCAAGTGCCCTACTTATTAAACTGAGATCTAGACCTGCAGTTCACAGTGTAAGAGCTACTTGAAGATGTTGTTCTTGGCAAGGGTTGAATTTTTCACTTGTTTTACAAATTAGTTTTCTGTGCTGGTTTGATTTGCAGGTCTTGCAAAGGTTTTAACCTTGCCACAAGGTTAAACACTTGTTTGATAGCTCAGTCCTCTTTTCAGTCCACTAGTGATGTGTGTGCTCTTTGGCAACTACTTAGGAGGTCATAAGGTCCTTCTGGATCTACACCTTAATTTTGGTGTGGGACCTGCATTAAAGAATAGAGCCAGATGAAAGCTGTCCAAGGAGAGTCTTCAGACAGTCCTGGTGCCAGGAAAGGCTCATTAATCAGCTGGATCTCTGTCCTGGCTTGTGTAGGAAGAACTTGTCATTCCTCTTGGAGGCATCACACTGGTTGGATTTGCCATTCTAGCAGGTCTGTTTCTCTTTCTCCCCCTCAGGCTTATCAGGAGTTTGAGGCTGAGGACAACATACAGATGAAGGGTGTTCCAAACATGGTAAAAGCCATCAGACCTGGGAGGTAAGCTCTGACTTTCGAAAAGGCAGGGTGGGCAGCTTGGCTGCCTAGTTCCTCATAATGCTGTCAGGAGACAGAAACGCCAGTTTCTCTAGTTTACTATTATATTTAATCTCCCATTTTTAGGCTTAATTGGTTTCCTGTGAGAGAATTTTGATCAAGATTGATACCTCAGGTCATTAAAGTTGTTAGAACATTGACAGTGCTGGAGAAGTTCGGACTAATCCTTGGGTTTGAGTTTGTGGTGATGTTCCAGGGGGATGCCTTCTCATCAGCCTAAAAGCACTAGAATATTTGCATTTTATACTCATACTTATGATGAAGACCTTTATGTTTTTTCCACATAAGCTTCTAAGAGTGAGTAGAGCAGCTTTTTTGTTGCATGTTATATTTTGCACATGTATTATCTTAAACAATGTAATCTGGCAATGTAAGATCTTTCTTGATGTAACAAGGCTTTGTAATGGCTTTATAAAGACACATTGCAACAGAGACAATGGATACTTCCGCTTTTAGGATGTATATGATCAAACTAATTTTATCATCCACCCATAAGAATTTGACATCTTAGTGGAAAAAAGTTTGAAACTGAAATATCAGAGATACTTCTGGTATTGTTACTTAAGTCAAACTGATAGGAACTATGTCTGATTGGCACTTGGCAGGCCCAGAATGTGGCAGGCAGTGCCAGCACACAGCTCCATTCCTCTTGGGATGTTCTCAGGGCCAGACTCGCACTCCTTTGTATGTTGGTATATTAAAATGGAACTGGTGACAATTCAGTTTAATATGTGTTTCTGGGTGCCAGTGAAAGGCATTTTGGCCTCCTATTTAATTTCTTGTTACTGCTGATGGGAATGTTCCTTTAATAGGTGACTTAAGCTTCTCAAAGTTTTTGAGAAAACTGGTGGTCTTCCTCAAAATTCTTCTGACTCTGTAATCAAGTCAGTGATGATCTCTGATCCTTGGGGAATATCTGATCTCTTGCACAGTGTTTAATTGGAAAAAGAAAATGTATTCTGTTAGTTTTTTTGGCAAGATCTTATCTCGATGGGAGGCATATTTTGGATAGAAGAGATTTCTGGTGTTGTTTCTCATCCTGCTGGTATTGGAAAAACTGGTTCTGAGGACTGTTGATGTGGTGTCTGTTGAGGGTATGTAACTTAGTGTACATCCTCTTCTGGCTGAAACTTCCAGCTCTAGAGTGTAATGTATTGCACAGCTGGAAATGACTTCCAGAAGAAAGTGCTTAATTTCAGTTATATTATTTTCTGGGCCCTTAATAATTTTAACTTTTGTACCTAATCAAGACCGTGGTCAGGTCTCATGGAGATATCCCCCTTGACTATGCAGCATCATTAGCTATGTCCATTTGTCTTCAATTACTTGATTCAAGGAACTGTTTATGATAACTGGGTCATTAAAGTTTTAAAACATTTTAAAGCATTTCTTTCTTCACAGATGGAGAAAGTGATGTGCTTCTTTGTGGAACCTCAACCCCTGTGCAGGCGTGTGTTGTATCCGTAACAGTGGGAAATGCTTTTGTGGATTTCCTGAAGGCTGGTTTTGGGCACCTGATGTGGTGTTAATCTTCATTAAATGTACTGTTGAGTACTTTCCCAGAATCCACTGGCAGAATTCATCCCTGGAGTTGACTGTACTGTCGTAAGACATGAACTCACTGAACAATGTTGGGTGCATGACCCTGGTTTGTGTGGGAGCTCCAGGTGAGGCTGAATTGAGCTGTGACTTCACCACCCAGTGCGAAGCAGCGGGGAGGCTCCTTGGACACTGTTTGTTGGAGAGGGAGCTGGTTTCAGCAAACACAAGGCCCATCAGTCATGCAGTTTGCACTTTCTGATCTCCTGTTTTCCCAAATCAGGTTTAGCACAGTAGAAAGGTTATGAGGGAGATCCTCTGGGAGCTGTGGTACACAGCCTGGGCACAGTGTGCTCATGTGGGAGCTGCTGAGTATTTCTGATGGGCAGCTGTTTAATATCTCATAACTCATGACTAGAATGTCAATCAGGCAAAGATAGTGGATAAAATATGGTCTGTCACATCATAGTTTTGTTAATTGTAAGTTCTGACTCTTGTTTCTGTAGTCCCTTACCAAAGGCTTCCATAAAACTTCAAGTGTACAAGGAGACTTAAAACACTTTGTGCCTCAAAACAATAAATGGAACTCTTCCATTCAGTAGTATTCTGGATCACATAAATATTTATTTTTTAGATGCATGCCTTGTGCTGTAAAATACATTTTTCTTTACGTTGTGTTATAGATGCCTCCCCTGCTGCTATTTGATCCAAAGAGCTTTTGTTCCTTTTGATAACAGGGCAGAAATGGAAGCATTCGATCTGGCAATGATATAAATAATATTTGATGTAATATTTTGGCCAGATATTTATAGGTGGACTGCAAAAAGTTGTGTCCAGGAACATAATGTTCTAATAAGGGCAAGATTAGATCAGTAGTTCAGAATGTTTATACAGATTTGAGTGAGTAGACAGTTATATATTTTGGTTCCAGCATTTCACTTGGGCCAAGACTTTTTTCCATTAAAACATACTTATGATAAAATGTGGCAAATGTGGCAATGTGGCAAAAAAATAGATATATAGTTCAAAAAGAAATGGTATATTGAGAATTAATTTTCAGGAGACCCAGTTGGCAACATGAAAATATGCAAATAGCAGAGAAGATCATGGCGTTTGTCTTCAGATAATGTGTGTCTGGCAATGACTCTCTGGAAACATGGAACTGTAAATTTGAACTTTGCCAGGGATATTTAAACATGGCAAGTAGAATAAGCTCAGTTACACAATTTGATACACGTGCTTAGGTCGCGTAAATAGTGTGTTCAAAAATACCTGAATAAAAAGATAGAATTCACATCTAAGCAGCAAAAACGTTTTGTGTTTGAATGATGCAATAAGTTGTGTGTAGAAGGTTCTGAATTCTGTTCGTTTTTCTGCAAATTAATTGCATTGGGATATCACAGTTTGTTTCAGCTCAGTTTCATCTGAAACATAGCACAGATGAGCTGAGCTGCTCAGTTGGTTTCATCTCCCTCTAATAAGAATTTACTGTTTAAAGTTCTCCTAAATCTGCTAGATGTATTTTTAGTTTCTTGGAATGCCTAGAAGTGTTCAAATGTTTTTTCTCTTTAAATCTGTTGCCTTAATGCTCAGTGAAGTGTGAGTGAATGCCAGCAGAAACCTTAATTTCTGTACCACATAGCACTTGAACCTGTTTGAACAAATACCTTCCCTATGTTTGTCCTGGTTAAACACCTCTGGAAATTGTGTGGATGTGTTTTAGGGAACTGATGTAGGACCTTAGCTGGAGCCCTTGGTTTCATTTGGGATTGAGTGATGTGGCCTCTGCCTCTTCCTGCAGTTTCCATGTTAAACAATCTGGATTGGGGTGAGCAGTAAGCTGGCCTTGAACAGAAAAATCCCCTCTCACTGACCTAGCAATCAGCAGGGGAAAATAGGACTTGGGCTCTTTAGAGGAATGCAAATGGCAAGATTGTGCTGCTGTTGATATACTTTGAAAGCTCAGTGGTAAGAGCTTAAAAACACAAACACTGACATACTTTTTATCCTGTTTTGTGCTATTCACTACTAGGAATACTCTGATCTGCTTGCTTAGTCCCAGGCAAGTCAGTCTCTCTTACTAGAACTCTGAATTTGGTTTTAATTCTTACTTTTTTTTTTCTTCCAGTTAGCAGACTTGAGGAGCGGGAGGCAGAACTCAAGAAGGAATACAATGCACTTCATTCAAGACATACAGAGGTAGGTTGTTACACCAAGATGATTTTGGGGTATCTGTAAAAATGTAGATCTGTGGAAAACCTTGTGTTGTGAGCAATTGGGAAAATTATTGAATATTTTGGTTTGTACACTGAGTTGTAACCAGGCTTCATTTGGTGATGTTGTTTTCCTCATTCACATCTGAGTGACTGTTTCTCAATATTTGGTTACACGTCTGTCATTTTTATCACTTTGTCAGATATTGAGAAGTTTTAAAAAGGACTTTGTTCTTCCATATTACAGAGGCAATTCTTCAAAACACACTAATAAGCTTCCAAGAAATAGAAATTAAATTACATTTTCATACTCTTTCTGTCAGTTTTCTGAGTTGGTTTTATTTGTACCATTGAAGGAACAAATAATTTCAAAACCTGGCCTACTGGGATTTGTGACTAAAATAATTCCCTGCCATACTTTTTTGATAGCTGATGAAAATGGGATTTGCTGATGAAGATGGAACAAGTTTGAATTTGTTAATTTAAATAAATAAAAGCCACACTGTTTAAGTTGGCTCCAAAGCGTAAAAACAGGACTTGCAGTGCTTCAGTTTTCAGTAGCAGGTTGTCTTTCCCATGCAGGGATGTTTTACTGCCTAAGTCATATACATATTTTAGTGAGGAAGTCACTAGGTCCTTTGAATTATTCTGATTAATCTGGAGTCCCACTTGAGCACAGTTCTTCTTACTCTCCGTGCTTTGCCTTTGGAAGGTCAGAGAGCTGGTTTTAGGTCCTTGCTACCAAAGAGAGCAATGCCATACTGACTGCTCCCAGTCCAAAAGACCCATGTGGGGAAAGGGTAAGCAGGTACAGATGTCAGATTTGGTTGTCTTAAATGCTTTAAGCAACCTTAAGTGTTTTATACTGACGGCAACTGAAAAGTGACTTGGAACCACTACTCTAGCGCTTGTGTGACAAGACTTCTGAAGCTCTTAAAAACATTCATATATTTACTGAAATCATAGCATTTTTAAAATCAGATTTGTTACTAGATAGTTGCTTTAGAATGGCACATCTGTTGAAAACTGGAAATCTAAGTAAAATGAGAAGTGACAAATCTTAATGCTGCCCCTGAGGTTTGACATCCTTTTGATCTGGAAGTACTTCAGAGTACTGGGTGCTTGCAGAGTTCTGGTTATTGTAATTAGAACCTGTGGGTTCTGTCAGAATAGAACTGGCAGATTTTTATTGGATCCTCTTTCACAGAGTTCAAGATTACATGTGTTGAGCACCATTAATTCAATGGAATGCTAATGACATGGTCTGATATCTTTTTACATAAGTTTTGCTCCAAAATGGACAAGAGTGACACGCGGAGGCTAACTT
>VXAX01005144.1:5091-20039 GCA_013399835.1 Leptocoma aspasia
CTCCTCCTCCTCCTCGCGGGGGGTCCCGGGCCTTTGTTCCCCCCACAAAGCCACATCCCGCCGTCAATAGCATCGGGAGGGGTTTTTTTTGCGTTTCCTAAATTAAATAAACACTTTTTTCCCCACCTTTCTGGAATTTTCCTGCCCCGGGAATGGCCCCAGCCAGGCTTGATTTGATTACTTTTTATTTTATTATTTTTTAGTTTGTACTCGGGCCGTTCCGGGAAGAGGAAAACAACCCACGCAGGCACCAAGCCCCCAACACCTCCCTGCGGGGGGAATCAGAGCCCAAAACTACCTGGAAAAAAATTCCATCGTGGATTAAACTTGTTAGAAAAGGCTTTTCCTTAAAAAAAGGCTCATCTGGGGATTTGGGAGGATGCTGCAGTTCCTGTATCCCTGCCCACCCCCTGTGGTACCCACAGCTGGTGGGATGCTGGAGGCACATCCCAAAAAACCTTCATCCGTGGACTGACCTCTCCTAGATGATGGAAAATGCTGCCCCAGAAATCACAATTCCTCCCCTTGGTGGAGCTTAAGAGGGAAGTTTGGGTAAAAGTTTGAAAATCTGCCCCCAAAAAGTCACAATTTCCCTTCTTCGTGCTATCTAAGAGGAAGTTTTGGAAAAAAATTATGGGAAATCCAATCCAAAACATCACAATTTCTCTCCTCAGTGGGATCTAAGGGGGCAATTTTGGAAAAAAATTTGAACAATCTTCACCTAAAATCTCACAATTTCCTCCTCAGTGTTATTTAAAGGGAAAAGAATGGAAAAGCTGTGGAAAGTTTTTCCAAAAATTTCACCATTCCAGTGAGCTTTCCAGTGGGATTTAAGGGCTCGTGGCCGGGTCCGTGGGTGTCCCAAATTTGTGTGGTCTCAGCCTCTCTCCAGGCTGGTCACTCCATGGATCAAACTTTCCTAAGGTATGGAAAATCCACCCTAAAAAGTTGCATTTCCCCCCACTGGTGGAATTTAAAGGGTGAAAATATGGAAAAATTATGGAAAATATGCACCAAAAAATCAGTTTCTCCCTGTCACAGGGACTTAAAGGGGAAATTTTGAAAAAATGATGGAAAATCCACCCCAAAAATCACCTCCTCTAGTGGGACCTATCAGAACCATGGGCTCACCCTTCTCCCAGCTGGGAGTTTTTGCTCCACTTTTCCTTGGGAAAAGAGACTAAAGGATGAACAGGTTTTTCCATGGGATTTGAAAGATTAAAATATGGAGTTTTGGGAGTATTTATTGAGTATATGTTATTAATTCTGTTTATTTTAGTCATTTAATGTTATTTTTATCTCATATATTAAATATAGATATAAATTTGCAACTTTCTAGTGAAAAAGGCCCCTAACCCCTCATAGATCATAATATTTAATATATTTTTTTGTCTTCCTAACACAAAAAAAGACCCCAAATCCTCCATATATTTAAATTTCTGTATAATTTTTTGGCCTTCTGCTGCAAACCCCACCACAAACCCTCTCTATATTTGTATTTAATTTCACAATTTTCTAGTGTAAAAAGGACCCTCATATCCCTCTTATATACTTTTTCTATAGACTTCCATGGCTTTCTAATGCAAAAATACCCTCAAAATAAGTTTTTTATCTAATCTTGCAACATCCTGGTGGAAAACCAACTTCCACTCACCTTATATGTATTTTTAGGTATATATTTATATTTTTTCAGCTTTTTATTGCAAAAAAGACCCCAAAACCTCCATACATGTATTTCATTGTGGCTTTCTTGTGAAAAAATCCCAATTAACCTCAAATAGATATATTTACATCTAATTTTGCAGCTTCTTAATGCCAAACCTACCCAAGTCCTCCTATATATTAATCTGGAATGAATATTTTACTTATATTCAAAATACCCATGCATCTGAGCATCTCAGCCCCTCCTTCCACCTGGTTACCAGCCCCTGGCTCATCCCAAACCAGCATCCTCAGGTTTCTTCTCCATAGGGAAAACACCCCTCCAAGTCCTTATATCCACAACCCTCAAATAAAACCCTTCCACTGTTCCCTGGTGTCCCAGGTCCTGATGGCAATCCATTTTTATGGATGCAAAATTATAATTTCTCCCAATTTTTTGGAAAATTTGATTGTTTGGGCAAGACCCTCCATGCAGAAACGTATTTATTACAACTTTATATTTTCGTTCTTTCTTCCAAATTTATTTTCCCACCTTCAGGGAAATGAATTTTCAGGACTTGGAGGGAAAATAAATGAGGGCTTGTGCCTACAAACCTCACAGATGTGATGGTTTTATTCACCGGGGCAGGAATTTTTCAGGTGGGCAATGCGGGAATTCACAGATTTGGAGCCTCGATGGAAAATTACCGCCGGGCAAACAAAGAAATCTGGGATTTGGGAATAAACAGGCGGGCCAGGAAGCTGGGAGGAAACCTTGGGCAGGGGAAGGGAAGAGAGAGAAAAGCTCCCACCACAGGGGGTGGCGAAAATAACCCTGTGGGGGCCAGGGCGTGGGAAAGGGGCTTCGGTCCTTGTCAGAGAGAGCCCAAATCTGAGATTCCACAGCGTGGGGGCAAAACCAGCTCCAGGCCTGGGGGTCTGGCCTGCACCCCCCGATCCCGTGTCTCGGGGAGGGTTGGGATTCTGGGGACAAAGGGAATAAACCTTTCCCTGGGTTTATTTGGCCTCATGGCTCTTTGTGAGCAGCAGGTGTGCAAGGCAGGGAATGTGCAAGGGAACGGGGAGAGCAGAAGGGAGTGGGGACTGTGCAAGAGAATGAGGAATGGAAGGGAGGGAGTGTGCAAGGGAATGGGAGTGTGCAAAAGAACGGGAGTGTGCAAGGGGAGAACACATATGAAGGAAACAACTGAGCAAGGGAAGCGAGCGTGCGCAAGGAGCAAGTGTGGGAGGGAGAGACAGCGTGCGAGGAAAACAATCCTGTAAGGCATCAAGCTGCAGAAGGCCTGAGTGCAAGGGGAGTGCAACAAGCAAATGGAGTGAGAGTGGAAGGGGAACAAGTGTGCAAGGCGAGTGAGCGCAGAGGGAGAGCGAGTGGGAAAAGGGACTGAGTCTGCAAGGGCATGTTGTAACAAACACATGGAAGCAGGTGTGCAAAGGGAACCAGTGCTCCAGGGGAGCAAACTTCCAAAAGGAACAAGCGTGGAAGGGGAGCATGTGTGTGCAGTGTGCATGAGGAGCAGGTGTGCAAAGGGAGGGAGTGTGGACAGGGCAGCAAGGGAACAAGTGTGCAAGGGGAAGAGGTGTGGGATGGGAGCGAGTGTGCAAAGGGAGCAAGTGCAGAGCGAGGTGAACAGGAAGGGAGTGTGTGGAGAGTGAGTGGATAAAGGGTGAGTGAACAGGGAGTGAGTGTGAGCAGGGAACGGGCAAAGGGAGTGTGAAAGGGCCCCCGTGCGAGGGGCTGTGGGGCAGACAGGCCATGCAATGCCAGCCCCCATGCCCAACTCTCACTGGAGCCCCCAGCATTCCCATTTTCCTTCGGTTGTCCAGCCTTGTAGAAAGGAAACTTCAAAATACGTCCATCAAAAAAAGGGCCTCAAGCTGGATGAGCTCCCAGCACCCACACCTGGAGTCTGGCAGCATTTGAGAGGGTTTTTGGGAGCAAATTCCCTAAGTCTGGCTTCTGAGTGAGTAGGTGGGATGTGGGGACATTGGGGGATACAGGAGCTGGGAGATGCCTCAGCTGAGTGGTGGTTGCCATGGAGTGTGACCCTAGGAAAACGCCTTGGACGTGATGCTGCTCCCCAATACTGGGGGATTTTTTTTCTATCATCCAGCTCTGGAGCATCCCAAGAAATGGACAAAGAGGGGATGAGGAGGCAGGGAGGAAGCAGCTCCCAGGCAAGACAGTGCCCATGACCTGCGTCAGGCCGGCACACGCCCACCCCGCCCTTGTGCAAGGGCTTGGAATGAGGAAGGAACTGCTCCTGCTGCTGCTGCTCCTGCTGCTCCCACAGCCTGGAAGCGCTGCTGGACCCTGTCCGGGGCCTCACCCAACATCCAACCCCACCCACAGGGACCTGTCCCCGGGTGTCCCCAGCGCCAGACCCCTCGGTGGGACCCTGCTCAAATGGTGCTCCAGGACATCTGCCCATCCCCATGGAATGTCCTTCCTGGACATTCCTCCATGGAATGTCATTCATTCCCCTTCACCCCATGGATGTCCTTTACCCTGAAGATGTTTTCCATTCCCTGAACTTCCTTCACTCCACAGGTGTTCTTCACCCCGTGGATGTCCTTGATACCATGGATGTCCTTCACTCTGCAGGTGTCCTTGATCCCACAGATATGCTTCACCCCACAGATGTTCTTCATCCCATTAATGTCCTTCATCCCCCCATGGATGTTCTTCATCCCAGAGATGTCCTTCATTCCATGTGCATCCTTCACCCCATGGATGTCCTTCACTCTGCAATCTCCTTTATCCCCCATGGTCCCCCCATTCCCACTCTGAAATGGTGCCTATCCATGTCATGATCTTCCCCGGACTCAGCCCTCACTTGGATCCAGAGCAACGCTTCCTAAGCCAGCCTCAACTCCTGCAACAGGCGGCAACAAGCCCTGACCTGACCTCACCCCCAAATTTTGGGGCTCTGGTGGCCAAGCAGGGCAGGTCCCAGCAGCTCTAGGCTGGAGCAGTTTTGGGAGGGTGTTGCCAGGATTTGACCTTGGATATGGGAAGGGAGAGTTTTTTTGGCTGATCCACATTTTTGGGAGGTAGGAAATGGGTGTGAAGCCCTAAAATGCTGATCCACCTCAATGTGCTAGGAAATGTGGAAAAGAAGGAAAGATCCATCTAAATCCCAGGTTGAGGAACACAGAGTAGAATTAAAAAGCCACAGGAATTTCAGAGACTGAAAAGTGTGGTAGGGATCGAAGTGGCTGCGTGGGAATGGGCAAGCCCCAACAAGATCCAGGTTGACCTCACTTTGACATTCCCAAAAATTTGGATCCGTCCCGCTGTCATTGCTCATCATCCCAGTGTGCACTGCTGACCCCCCTTGTTCCCAAAATTGTGGCTTGAAGCACCCAAAGAACCCCAATGGGGGATGTTTCAGACTCTATGGGATGTTCTGGGCATCCCCCAATCCCACTGGGATGGTTGTAGCTGGGCTGGTTCCCCAGCATGCCAGGACGTGCTGGGAAGCACTTTTCCAGCATTCTCCTATCTCTTTCTTATGCAAAGAATTCGGTGCTAAAAAGCAGTGCTGGAGGCTTTGCCCTGGCTCCATCCCACCCTTCCTGCAGGATGCTGGGAGCTGCTATCTGGGGGGGTGGATTTTGGGATTGCATGGGAATTCCACAGGAATAACATAGGATTTCATGGGATGATTGCATGCAATTTCATCATCTTGCATGGGATTGCGAGGATTACATGGGAATTGTATGGGATAATTGCATGGGATGGATACAAGCTATTTAATGGGATTCCTTGTGGTGATTGTATGGGAATTGCATGGGTTGGTTGCATGGTATTTAATGGAATTCCATGGGGTGATTGCATGGGATTGCATGGGATTCCATGGGGTGATTGAATGGGATTCCTTGGGATGACTGAATGGTATTATTGATGGGATTGCACAGCATTTCATCACGTGAATCCATAGGACTGCATGGGATTGCATTAGATTCCACTGAGATTGCCCGGAATTCTATGGGATTGCACAGGATTGCGTGGGAAGGGAAGCTTGGGAACACGGAGGGAGATGCTTACACAGGTGCGTGATGGATTGGGCGATGTGGGATCAAGGTGCAGGGGGATATTTGGGATAGAGCCGGGCTGTTGGCCACCCTTTGGCACATCCTCAGGGCTTTTACCTGCCCCCATCCCATTTACATCCCTGGGAATGGGGAAGGGAAATCCACCTGGAGAGATACCAGAGCCAGTTTGGCCATCAGTGAATTCCAGAACCATTTGAACCTCAGATTTGGGTTTAAAATCCTTAAACCTGCAGAACGCCTGGATATGGCACAAAAAGTCTTTTGGCATCTCCTTGGCCAAATCCAGCTGGGAAAACCCCCAAATATGGGAATTTCATGGCAAACAGCATTGATCCCCCTTTTCTACAGCCAGACCCTCCCCATCATCCCCCATTTCTGGGGGGTCTGAGCCCCCCACTCTGTTGTCTCCACTTCCATCTAATGAATGGAGCCTTTTCCTTTTCCTAATTAAATCCTGCTCATTAACCCACGGGATTTAATTGCTCCCGACGAGGGGCAGCAGGGGCCGCATTTCCAATTTCCTTCCCTTAATTCTTTTAATTGGGAGAAGCAGGGGGATGGTGACCCAGCACCGCCAGAAAATCCACCCAGGTCAGAGTTTTTGGGAATATTTTCCATCGCTTTCGTCTAATGGCTTTGTATCACCCCAAAAAATAGGGAGAATATCCCCAAATCCACAAGGAAAGGGTTCTAAGAGCTGTGTTGTCATTGATGTTGACAACAATAGTGGCAGCAACAACAAAACCAACAACAACAACAACAACAACAATAACAACAACAAAAATAATAATAATAATAATAATGTTTATCCAACCTTTTATTCCAGAATATTAATAAGGCTTTTTTGGGGAGGTTTGGTGATTTTTTGGAAGCAAGCCATCAACATGGCNATGGTCCTGGAATGATGATAATCCCTCAAAATTCGAATTCCATTGTCCTGGATGGGTGATGCCCCCTAAAAAGGAATTGCATTATCCTCGAGGATAATGGCCCCCCCCAAATCAAATTCTATAAGCCTGGCTGGGTGTTATGCCTCCAAAATTTCAATTGTGTTGTTCTGGGTGGGTTATGACCCACTCAGAATTCAAATTGCCTGGTGCTGGGAGAGTGATGCTCCCCAAAAATTCATATTGCTCACACAAATTTAAATTACATCACATCGGGAGGTCAATATTCCTCAAAAAACCAAGTTGTATTGTTCTGGGAGAGTGATATCCCCACAAAAATCAAATCTAGTCATCCTGGGAGAGTGATATCCCCCCGAAAATCAAATTGTGTCATCCTGGGAGAACAACGATCCCAAAAAAATTTGAATTTCATTTTGCTGGACTTATGCCCCAAATAAAACTCCACCATCCTGGAAGGACAATGATCCCAAAAAGTTGAGCTGCAGCGTGCTGGGAGGACGAAGCCCCGGTCCCCACCCTGCGGAGCTGCTCCCTGCCCGGGAAAATGGGGATCGGAGGAATTTTTAGCTCTTGGATTTGCTGAGCCGCGTTCGCTGTCTCCGACATGTCCCTGCAGCCAAGGGCTGATGACACACAAATACCTGACTCATTATTATTCAGGCAGTTAATTAGGTAATGGGGATTAATCCTCCTTCCTGCGGGGCGGGAATTGCCCATGGAGCCTTTCCCAGTGCTCTAACTGGGCACTGCGCAGTCAGCAGGGGATGGGAGGCAAAGCCCATCTTGTCTGGAGCCCCAGGGACTTTTAATGGAAGAAATTAGGATTTGGGGGCTTTTCTTTCCCTTCCTAGCGTTTTCCAGNTGTTTATCCAACCTTTTATTCCAGAATATTAATAAGGCTTTTTTGGGGAGGTTTGGTGATTTTTTGGAAGCAAGCCATCAACATGGCTTTTCTTCTTCTCCCACTTAGAAGGGAGTTTGTAATCTGCCTCCTGGGTTTTTTGGGAGCTGCTGAATCATGAGTTTGGGGAATGGGGTTATGGAGAGGGCGGGTGAGGCTGTTGAAGTGGAGGGGTGTTGGGAGAACTTTACAAAAATCGAGTTGCATTGTCTTGGGTGGGTGCTATTCCCAAAAAATCCAACTGCATCATCCTGGAATGCTGATAAAGCCCCCTCCCACCGAATTGAATTGTCTTGTCCTGCAAGGGTGATGATCCCCAAAATATCCAACTGCATCATCCTGGGAGGATAATGATCCCCACAAAAGTGAATTACACTGTCCTGGGAATCCACTAGGTCCCCCCCAAAAATCAATCAGTCAGGCTATATCTCTGCAAAAATCAAAGTTCATCCCCCTGGGANCTCTGGGAGGATGGGAGGCCCCACAAAAATCAAATCTAGTCATCCTGGGAGAGTGATATCCCCCCGAAAATCAAATTGTGTCATCCTGGGAGAACAACGATCCCAAAAAAATTTGAATTTCATTTTGCTGGACTTATGCCCCAAATAAAACTCCACCATCCTGGAAGGACAATGATCCCAAAAAGTTGAGCTGCAGCGTGCTGGGAGGACGAAGCTCCGGTCCCCACCCTGCGGAGCTGCTCCCTGCCCGGGAAAATGGGGATCGGAGGAATTTTTAGCTCTTGGATTTGCTGAGCCGCGTTCGCTGTCTCCGACATGTCCCTGCAGCCAAGGGCTGATGACACACAAATACCTGACTCATTATTATTCAGGCAGTTAATTAGGTAATGGGGATTAATCCTCCTTCCTGCGGGGCGGGAATTGCCCATGGAGCCTTTCCCAGTGCTCTAACTGGGCACTGCGCAGTCAGCAGGGGATGGGAGGCAAAGCCCATCTTGTCTGGAGCCCCAGGGACTTTTAATGGAAGAAATTAGGATTTGGGGGCTTTTCTTTCCCTTCCTAGCGTTTTCCAGCTTGGGATGCCAAAGCCACCTGCACCCACAGGCTTTTGGTGGCCTCAGGGGGTAAAATGTACCTTGTGTAGGAAGAGGAAAATCGCTATTAAATTAATTAATTCAAAATGGAGCATCCCAGAACATGGGATCTCCTTCTCCATCCGCAGTGGGATGCGTGGAACACGTAGCCCTGTACCCTCCGGCAGCACCGGGCCCACAGCCCGACAACGTTCCCACCCTCAAACCTAACATTTATGCACCCTCTGACTCCAAATCCCCTAAAATTCATCCCCAAAGTCCGCCTCCAGCTCTTTTCCAGGCTCCTCATGGACGACCGGGCATTCCAGGGATGCCAAGGGGCGGAAGGAGGATCCGTCGATACCGGCAGCTCCAGGGCTGTCAGAATGCCTTACATTCGTCGAGTTGGGCTATTTTGAGTGAAAACTCAGGATTTAGGGGTTTTCCAAGCCCCTCAGGGAATATGGAATGAGAGGATCAAAATCTGCCTGTAAAGAAATTCATCACTCTGGGAGCAAACACTGGATTTCTCTGTGGGATGCTCTGATTGGCTGCTGTAAAATCCCCCCAAACCTGAAAATTCCTATATTTGAGCAGGTGTGGGTGGACTCCCGCCGGGACGGTGATGCCATCAGGAGCGGGGAAGATGCTCCTTTGGGGTACTGGGGGTTCTGGCACACCCTACCCGCCCTTGCAGGATTCCCACAGCCCCGAGTGCTCCGACCGCGGGCCAGGGCTGGGACCTTGGGAATGTGCCGGGAGCGGCAGAAAGAGGGAAAAACGCCCTTATTCCGCCCTTTTTCTCGCTAATCCACTATTTCCCCCCCATGTTCCACCTTTTTTGTTTCTCTTTCACCGTGTCCCACCCATTTTCTCCCTATTACACCTTTTTTTCTCCTTAGTCCATCCTTATTCTCTCTGATCCAACCTTTTTTCACAGTCCCACCCTTTTTTTTACTCTCTGTTCCACCCTTTTTTGTCTCTAATCCTCCCATTTTTCTCCCGATTCCACCTTTTTTTCGCTGTTCCACCCATTTTCTCCCTTTTCTACTTTTTTCTCCCTATTACACTTTGTTCTCCCAGTTCCACTTATTTTCTTCATTCCACTCTTATTTTCCTTCCATTCCACCTTTTTTCAAATTCGTGTTCCACCTCTTCTTCCTATTCCACCTTTTGCGTCCCTGTCCCAGTTTTTTCCCCACTATTCCACCTTTTTTCTCCCTGTTCTTCCAGCTTTTCTCCCTATTCCACCAATTTTCTCCTTATTCCACCCTTTTTCTTTGTAATCCATCTATTTTTTCTCCCTATTCCACCTTTTTATTTCTCCCTTTTCCACCCTCTTCCTCCCAAGGTGGAGAAAATCTCAGTGACTGGATCCCAAAACCTCAGCAACTCTCCCAAAAGAATTCCTCCATGGCATCCTCCACATCACAGCAACGGGATGAAATAAAATCAAAGAATTACTCCAAAATGAAAAAAAAAGGCAACATTCCTGTAAATGAAGCCATGGGAGTGGCCATTATCCACTTATTATCATTAATGATTAATTATTGTCATTAACAGCCTTTGACTTCAGAAATGGCTCTTCAAGGGGAAAATCATAGGCAAATCAGAATTAATTAATCATAATATCAAGGAAAAGGGGGGGAATCCCCTTTTTTTGCTGTTTTGGCTGTTTTAGGGTTTCTTTGGGAAATCCAAGGCAGTTTTATGGAATGGGAAAGGTGAGATTATATATATATATATATATATATACATATATATATATAAAAATAACGATATATCCATCTTTTCCTTTCTTCTTGGAGAAGGACTAGGAATCCTCATGCATGAACGTGTGAAGCCGAAGGGAAAATGGATTTTTTCCTCTCCTCTTCCCATGGGTTTCGGCTCTGTCTCTGTTGGCACAATGCTCCTCGTGCCGGCCGTGACTCACCTGGTTATTTTTAGCCCCGACCTCTTTTCTCCCCATGTTTTCATCCAAGTCATGGTGCCCTAAAAATGCAACATAAGGATTGAAAGGGAAAACCTGCCTTTGGAAGAGCCAGAACTGGGGAGTAACTTTTCCCATTTCATTTTCATTTCTGGATAAACCAGAAATTCCCTTTGTTTTCCCATCTTTGCTGTGTTTATTGAGTGAAAAGCCAACAAAACCAGGTCCGTTTAGGACAAGGAAGTCACTGTCTGAGCTGGAAAACTTTTTATTTATTGATTGGGATATATTAAATGATAATAATTGCTTTTATTTGGATCAGTGTTCCTGCTTTTTCAGACGTAGAACTTTTCTCCTTTCCACTCTAACCCAAGGACTGGAGGGTTTAATGCACTTTAGTCCCAGTTTTACTAATCCTGGGGTTTAATTAATCCAGGTTGAAGGATAAAAAGTGAAATCCAAGGAGCTCCAGCTGTTAAGTCCATATATTAAGGATATTGAGGAGCTCTGTCGCATCCCTAGAGCTGAACCAGGAGGCTCCAGGAGCACCCCCCCATATAAGGAGCCACAAATCTTTTGGGAGCAGCTCAAAATCCCAATGGAAAAGACAAGCCAGGGCATTTTAAGTAAGGCTGAAATCCCTGTGGAAATTGTGTCAATGTTACCCAACCCAATTTTATGACAAATCCTGTTTCCTAGGGATGGACTTTATCCCCAGTTTGATCACCTCGGCTGAGGTGTGACCCAGGGTGACCCAACCCTGGCTCAATCCACCCCTTCAAAGAGCCTCATGCCAGGATAAACACCCAATTCATGGAATGCTGGGGGATCATCGGGGTGTAGTGCCGGGCAGATGTTGGCAGCTGGTCCAGCTGTTGGGGGTTGGGGTTGTTGTACCAGAATTATGCACTCGTGCATATTTTTTCTGTCTTTTTTTGGGGGGATTTAGAGAAATTGGGATGGTGGAGGTCAGGAAATCTCATTTTTGAGGATTTTTGGCTGGACTTTAAAAGGATAAACCCCCACCTTTTGGCTCAGGGAATTATTTTAAAGCTTTTTGAGGCTCAAACATGTTGGAGGACACTGGGAATATTGAAATAAATCTCCCCCTGGAGTGGATTAACTCCATCCCAAGGATGTTCAGTGTTGGGAGACAAATTCTTTGGTTTCCCTATATTTTAAGGGAAAATCCAGGACTTTTGACTTATGGCATCAAGTCCCAGCAAGACCAAATTCTCTCCCATGATCCATCCCGTGAAGCCAGTTTTATTTCCCCATAAAACGTCCCTGGAAATTCCAGCCTGGACTTTGCCTGAAAAGATGGGAGCTGTGTCCAAATCCCCTCCTCAAACCCCGTGTGTCACCAGGACATGCGTGGCCCTGGTGTTCCTGAGGGTGGCACTGGGTCAGGATGGGAGAGGCCGGGAGATAAGGACTCGGCCATGAGTGATGCGGAGCAAGGAAGGGATCGCAGGGATCGGAGCCCGGATTTCCTCGTCTGCTCGGAATAGGAGTTTACGGGACACGTCCCTGGGTGGGCGTGGGGGCTCTGCTGGGGGCGTCAGAGCCGGAATCTGTGGTGGGGAAGGGGGCGAGGATGGAGAGCTGAGCCCATCCCTTTGTCCTGCTCTCCACGCAACCCGGATCCATGGAAAAGCTGATCCCATCCCTATGATCCCTTGTCCTCAACAGAACCCCGATCCCTCGGGGAGGCTGATCCCATCCCTTTGTCCCTGTCCTCCAGCACCACTGAGCACACCCTGTGGCCTCGGGTCTCCACCAGAACTCCATGCCTATGGATCCCACCCTGTGAACGGCCCTGAGCCCACCCTCGCGGCCTTGATCCCCAGCAAAACCCGGATCCTCGGAATGCCCGAGCCCATCCCGGTGGCCTCGGGCCACCCCCCTGCCCTCCCCCCGCCCCGGTGTTATTTTAACCCTTTTCCCCGGAACAAATACCCCTAAATCCCCTCCAGCCCCTCGGCCCCGCTGGGATTATCCCGCTCCGGCCGTTTCCCTCCATCAGCATTCCCGCGGCGCCGGGGAGGGGTCCCGCCGGGACCTCCGAGTCGGCAAACCCCCCCCCGCATCCCTAGGGATGGGCCAAAAAGGGGAAAAGGGGCTGGGGTGGATCCCATGGATATTTAGTGGAATTCACAGGTGAGGAATTGCCGGGAATGGCCAAATTTGGGGAAAAATCCGGCAGTTTTAGGAAAGAAAATTAATATTTATGTTCGCTTTTCTTTTTTTTTTTTTTTTTTTTTTAATGCGATTTCCGGTTTTGCACTTTGGTGCTTTTGGGATTTGCTCTTCTGGTGTCTTTTCTTTGCATTTCCCCCCCTCCACTTTTTTATTCCAGACTTTAAAAAAATTTTTTTTGTACATTTCTGTGCTTTATTTTTCCTTCTTTTTTTTTTTCTTTTTTTTCCTTTTTTTTTAATTTACTTTTTTTTCCCCTTTTTTAATTTACTTTTTTCCCCCCTTTTTCTTCAATTTTTGTGCACCTTTTAGTTAACTTTTTAAAAATTTTTGGCCATTTCCCCTCTCTTTTACCTTTTTGTGGTGCAGTTATTGCACAATAAAATCTTGTGCTTTTGTGGCATTTTTTCAATATTTGTGCACGTTTCATGCATTTTTTCATTTTGGGGACATTTTTTTCATTTTTTTGGTCTCCTTTTTCCAACATTTTCAAAATATTTATCTTTTTTTTTTTTTTTTTTTTTTAGGAACAACAAGGGGAACTGCATTTTCCATCCACTTTTTAGGATTTTAGTGATTTTAAAGGATTTTTAAACACGAATGTGGGGGGAAAAAGGGGAGTTTTGGGTGCGGGTGGCAGAGCCGGGCACACGTAGGTGTGCCCTCACTCGTGCACACGTGCACAGCCCTGCACCCCTTGCACACTTGTGTGCACACAGACACATCCATTGCACATTCACACAGGTGTGCAAACCCTCGCGACACGTGCAGAGCCACACAGCCCCTTGCACACTCACATGGACAGGAGCGCACGCCCTTGCACACTCACACGTACACACACAAACACGGGCACACACGTGCCACTTGCATGCTGTGCACACACGTGAACAGTGACACACAGCTCACACACAGGTCTGTGCACACTCACACACAGAGGCCTGTGCACACTCACATTCACACACAGGTCTGTGCACACTCACACACACATGCACAGTGAGACTCACCCCCCACACCCGCCATAGGCACAGCCACATGCACTCATGGGCCTGTGTTTACACAATCACTCACACACGTGTGCACGGTGACACACACACCTGCACACTCACACACACATTTGCACACTCACACACGTGTGCACAGTGACACACACACCTGCACACACACACACACACACTCACACGCTCCTACCCCACACTAACACACACACTCTCACGTGTACACGGTGACACACACAGACACACAGACACTCTCAGACACACAGACACTCTCACAGACACAAGGACACACCCTCTCACACAAACACACATACACACACAGAGACACACTCTGTCACACACGGACACATAGATACAATGACACACATAGACACGCACAGACAGACACAGACACTCTTACACTGTGTCACACACACACATACACTCTCACACAGTCACACGCGGACACACAGTTACAGTGACACACGCACACACAGACACTCACACACAGACCTCTCGTGTCACACACACACTCTCACACAGTCNGCTCCTACCCCACACTAACACACACACTCTCACGTGTACACGGTGACACACACAGACACACAGACACTCTCAGACACACAGACACACTCTCACAGACACAAGGACACACCCTCTCACACAAACACACATACACACACAGAGACACACTCTGTCACACACGGACACATAGTTACAATGACACACATAGACACGCACAGACAGACACAGACACTCTTACACTGTGTCACACACACACATACACTCTCACACAGTCACACACGGACACACAGTTACAGTGACACACGCACACACAGACACTCACACACAGACACACTGTGTCACACACACACTCTCACACAGTCACACGCGGACACACAGTTACAGTGACACACGCACACACAGACACTCACACACAGACACACTGTGTCACACACACACTCTCACACAGTCACACNAGACACTCTTCCACTCGGACACACACACACACACACTCTCACACAGTCACACAGTTACAGTGACACACGCACACACAGACACTCACACACAGACACACTCTGTCACACACACACGTACACTCTCACACTCTGGCACACACGGACCCTCCGGTCCCGGTCCCGGTCCCGATTCTCGTCCCCGGCCCGTCCCCGTCCCGGTCCCGATCCCCGTCCCGGTCCCGATCCCCGTCCCGGCCCCGATCCCCGTCCCGGTCCCGATCCCGGTCCCGATTCCCGTCCCGGTCCCGATCCCGGTCCCG
>VXAX01005144.1:23637-49975 GCA_013399835.1 Leptocoma aspasia
CCTGTGCTTGCCCTACCTCCGGGAGTGCCTGGCAGCTCCAGGGGTGCCCTTTAGCCAGGAAAAGGCAAAACTGGAACCCAAATAAATCAGGGTGATCCCCCAAAAAGCAAAGGAAAATCACCCCATCCCCCAAACCTCCCAATTGCCCCCAAACCCACTCAAATCCCCCAAATCCCTCATTTTTATTAAGGTTTCCCCAAGCAACAGGTGCTTTCAGCATTCCCATCCTAGGTTTTTGGGGGAATGGAGAAGGTCACAGTTAGAATTGTGGGGTTTTTGGGGCTTTTTCTGTGGTTTTTTTTTGGGACACCACCAACTTCCCAGCCCGTCCATGCCCTCCCAAACACGGAGGAGGTGTTTTCTCTTCGGGGTGGATTTACTCCAAAGCACCAACCAAATCCAAGTGCCAAAACCTCCCTGATTAGTTGTGTTGGGGCCAAGCCTAATTAATGAGCTTCATTAACGGGCCTGGCTTAATTCCCTCTGCTTTTCCCCTGGGAACTTTCACGTGGAGGGAGGCGGTGGCCGGAGTGGCAAGGTCAGGGAGCAGCATTAATTCCATTATTTATTGAGAGAAAGAGGAGAACGGCTCTTAAATATAAAAAAATATCCTTTTTGGGGGCGGGAGTTGGAGTCACCCCTCCTCATTTAGATGGGGTCTGAGGCATCGATCCTTTGGGAATATTAATCCAAGACACCCGGGGAGCATCCTTGGGGTGACATGTTGGCATTTAGGGAGGACCCCCCCCCTTCAAATTAAGGGGTTTATAAATTTCACGTGGCTCATCCTAAAGCTGATTAAGTGGGAATGTCGGATCCTGGTTCTAGTGCCGGGAAAATCCTGCCTGGGATAATTGGGCCGCTAACGAAGGTGGCCCAAGCGCTGGCCTGCCCTGACCCCGCTCCCGAACAAGGCTCTGATTGTTGCTCCGGCTCAGGCGGGAGGAAGAGGAGGCCCGGGAAGGCTTAGCCAACTAACCAGGATTTTGCTCAGCGACTCTTAATTAGACTCCGATGGAAAACTGTTGTTAGCGGCGGCTTCCCGGAGCATCCTCGGCCGGGAGCACGGAGGCTCCGCCGTGCCCCGGGAGCGGCCACGCTGGCTCGGAGGCTGACGGTCACCTGCAGCCTCCGAAGGGAGGCTTGGAGCCCCGATAACACCTCTGGCCCACTCCAGTGCCGAAATTCCTGGAATCCCCCAAACCATGGGGTTTTTTAACCCCCAAAATGACATTTTTGTAATTATTTTCCCCCCTTAGCGCCAAAAATAGCGAGTTTTCTCTTTTATTCTGAATATTTGTACTCGCCGCCTTCCCAGCATCCTGTACAGCGCCCTGGTATCGCTCCGGTGGGGGAGACAGGGCTGCGGGGTTCCCAGATTTAACCCCTTTTCCCTGTTTTCCGGCAGATGACGGCTCGCCTGATGCTGGCTGTGGGAGGAGCGGTGCTGGGCTCCCTCCAGTTCGGATACAACACCGGCGTCATCAACGCCCCGCAGAAGGTGAGCGCTCCCGGACCCCTCCGCAGGGAAATTCCAGCCCCTCTTTGGCAAAATTCCACACCCACACGGCCGCCCCCCCCGCCCCCTCGCCGTGTCTGAAAACAAACCAGCCTCCACTGCAAGCCTAGTTAAAATAGTACATCCTGCTAGGCAGCTTAGGGCTGTAATGGGATTTGAGAGGGAGTTATTTAGCTCCGGCCTTCCCGGGAGAATTTGTTTCCTCCTTGCTTGGCGTTTTTGTTGGGAAGAATCCCAGTAGTGCCTGCAGGATGTTCTCTGGGTGTGGCCGGTGGAACTTTTAACCTTGGCTCCTAGTGAAGGCCTGGGAGTTAATTAAGGTTTGAGTCGTAGTGAGTGGCTGCTCTGACCTAGAGCTCTGAGCTTTGCATCCCAGCACAATGTCCTGGGAGGAGAGAGGGTTGGCTGGGAAGTGCTGTAAGGAGGATGGAGCGCAGGCAGTGTTGGTTTCTTCTCTCATGTACTGCCAGGTCCCTCCTGCTGCTGGTGGATACCTGTGGTCCACTGAAAATATGACTTTTCCTGGATTTGGTGGCTGTTTGAGGTGTTAAACTTTTGGAAAATTAGCTCAGAATTCACATGTGGTGCTTTTGATGGTCCCTGGGCACAGCTGTTGTGCTGGGATAAGGTGTGAAAGGACAGCCTGGGCTCTGGTGGGAGCAAAGCTGTCCCCGAGTGTCATCACCCCAAAGAATTCAACCCACTGGGTCAGGATCCAGCTGCCAGAGTTTAATCCCATCCCAGTGAGTGCTTCTGGAATGTCACCACAAGCATTGAGAAAACTCCTTGTGTGATAGAAGACCCTGTGGAAAAACTCCCCAGGCCCCATCAGTATGGGAAGAGGAAAAAAGCCAGTATGGGAAGAGGAAAAAAGCCAGGGATTTGTTCAAGGTGTTGCATTACATAGTATTGAATACCGGGATTCAATTCCTGTGGCTGAAGGCTGCAGCTCTCACCCAGAACTTGCAGTGCTGTTGAAGGCCTCCTGAAATATCCCGATGCCTCCTTGCCTTCACGTGCACTGGTCTGATGTCAGGGATGTCCATTCTCAGATGGCCCTGAGCAGACTGCCTGGAGATGGGCAATGGACCAGCGTTTGAGCCACTGGAGCTGGGAAATCCCTGGGATTGCACTGAGGTACTGCTCTCCAGCATCCTCCTTCATTTTCCTGAGCTCTGGCACTGTGGGAAGAAGGAATGATGTGATCAGATCAGATGTGACCATCCTGATCAGAGCCACATCCCAGGAGGAGCTTTGTTTCCCTGGACTGTAGGATTTCTCTCTGTCCTTTCCCAGCTGGCTGCTCTGGGTGACATGGTGAGGGATCAGTTGTGAGCTTCCCATGGGACTGAGCTATGGTGCCTGCAGCCCCAGCAAATCCAGACCCTCATGATGGGAGTTGCCACAGTTTTCCTCATGATTTGGGGGATGAATCCCTTGGGCTCAGGCCAGGAGGAGTCACATGGTGCAGGACAAGTCACCAGTATTGAGAGGAAGGATTTGGGGTGCTCCATGTGGGAGCACTGCGGGAGGTAGGATGAGGGTTGTCCTGGGCATCAGGATGTGCTGGACACAGGAGGTCATCACAGCTGTAAGGATGGGGACACGTGAAGTGTGGTATTGGGACAGGGACACATTACTGGATTCCAGTGCAGGACTGGAATGCATTGGACTTTGGAATGGAGGTGCAACTGGGGCACAGAGTTGGGATGCATGGAGGTGCAGGACTGGGACAGGAATGCCTCAGGATGCATTGAAGCACAGGATGGAGATGCACTGGGATAAACTGAAGTGAAGGGTCAGGATGAGGATGCACAGAGATGCAGAATTGGGATGGGGATGCATTGAGATGCATCAGGGCACAGGTTTGGGATACACTTGTATTGGGATTCATGCAGCTGCATGGTGGGGATGCATCACAATACTCAGCTGAAAAGGGGGGGAAAAGCCCCAGTTTTGGGGAAAACAATATTTTTTTCTTCACCCTTCTCCCTTTAAACCCATTTTTTACCTCTTCCTCTCCCAAAAAAACATTGAGTTCTTCAAAGCATCTTCCCTTTTTTCAGGAGGAAGGGGCAGGAGGTGGTGTTATTTTCAGATACCCCCTGGGCCTACTGAGAGACTGAGCCAGCCCAGACTTCTCAAATAATCCAATCAATTATTTATTTTGGGAATACTGGGAAAAGAGGGAAAAGCATGCAATCCCCTGGGTGAAACAGGAGGGAACAAAATCACTTAAATATGTAAATTGTAATGGTTTATGTGCTTTGCAAGAGGAACAACTTGGAAAAATAATTACACTACTGAGACTTGTACTCAGCCCAGTGTGTATTACTTGTGCTGTCTCTGCCAGGGCTTCTGTTTGGGCTTGGATTGATGGGAAAAGTGGAAAGTGAAGCACAGTGGTGTTAGTAGTGAATTGAGAGTGAAGTTATTCAGAGCAGTGAAATCTTGGAGTGACCTGAGGCCCAGAAAAGCAGGGAGTCTCTGGAATTTCTGCTCCTTCCAGCTGGGCTTGGTGGGGTGTTATGGAGCCTTTTACTGTGATGGTTTGGAGATGGGGGACCATTAAATCATGGTATTATAAAGGATTTGGGTTGGAAGGAACCTTTAGAGGGTCATTTGGGCCATATTCCCAGCCACGGGCAGGGACGGAAGCTTGGTGAAGTTACCAGTGATGGGCTAGCTTTAAAAATATATTAAAAGTATACAAAATGCATCTAAGTGTATACATTTTGTGTATAAAAAAATACAAAATTTATATAAAACCACCTAAAATTCACAAACCAGGCTGTTCCTGGTGTTTTAAGCCAAGGCTTGTGTTGGGTGTTGGCATCATGGTCCTGCAGAATCATGGCAGAGATAGTGTGTTATGGAATTCTTGGGAGAAAAAACCTGGAAATCCAGCTCCAGGAGTATCCAAGGGGATGGGAACTGCCCTGTGTTCCTCCCCTTCCTCCACAGGGCTGGTGCATCTCTGGCTCCTGCCCTGCCCTGGGGAGTAGCGTGACCTCCCCGTGCCTGCCCAGCGAGTTTTGGCAGCGCCGTCTCTCCCGCCGTCTCTCTGGGCAGGGCGAGCCCAGAACCCGTCCGGCTGCATTTCCCCCACGTATCCCTCCCTTGGGCTGGAGGGATAGGTTCCCTCCCTTGGGCTGGAGCCCAGCCTCGGCTGACGGCTCCGGTGACGCATTGGCTTGTGAGCTGCGGTGGCCGCAGGGACTCGTCCCTCTGGTGGCACGGCTGAAGTGGGGGTGGGTTTGATGTGTGGTTTGGTTTTTCTCTTTGTTTTCCAGGTGATTGAGGATTTCTACAACCGCACGTGGCTGTACCGATATGAGGAGCCCATCAGCCCCGCCACCCTTACCACGCTCTGGTCCCTCTCCGTTGCCATCTTCTCTGTTGGGGGCATGATTGGCTCCTTCTCTGTGGGGCTCTTTGTCAATCGCTTTGGAAGGTGAGCTCTGAGCCTGGTGGATCCCTCAGTGGGGAGGTTGTGCTGCCGCACCCCACCCTGGCGTTCCAGGACTGCCAAGGGCTGATGTTGGGGTTCTCCTGGTGTTCCTCACCTCTCTCCTCCATCCCTCTCCAGACGCAATTCCATGCTGATGTCCAACATCCTTGCCTTCGTGTCAGCTGTCCTCATGGGCTTCTCCAAGATGGCTTTCTCCTTTGAGATGCTCATCCTCGGCCGCTTCATCATCGGCCTCTACTCCGGTCTCACCACGGGTTTTGTGCCCATGTACGTGGGCGAGGTGTCCCCTACTGCCCTGCGGGGGGCCTTGGGGACCTTCCACCAGCTTGGCATCGTCCTGGGCATCCTCATCGCACAAGTGAGCACTGGAGAATGTTTTAGGGGAGGTTCCCCCTTTTTTTGATCCTGACACTTATCAGGGCCTGCAAGGATGAGGTGCTGTGGATCTGCACAACCTTTCAGGTGGAGCTGGGGTGGGAGGGGTGAAGCTGGACCTCAGCAGGAGAAGGGATGCTGTGAAATCTGAAGGTTTGGGATGGGTAGCATCAGAATTTTAACATCTGTTGGCCACCTGGAAGCAGCACAGGAGTCCCTCCAATGGCTGTTCCAGCTTGGAGCACACCATGAGTTTCAAAGTTGTGTCCAACCAGGACTTTTCCATCTGGGATAGGTGGCTCAATCCCTCTACTCCTCCTCAGGTGTTTGGTTTGGACTTGATCATGGGAAACGACTCTCTCTGGCCACTGCTGCTAGGCTTCATCTTCGTTCCTGCCCTGCTGCAGTGCATCATCCTGCCCTTCGCCCCCGAGAGCCCCCGGTTCCTGCTCATCAACCGCAACGAGGAGAACAAAGCCAAGAGTGGTGAGTGACCCCTCCACAGGGCCCATCCTGGCACTCTGGAGGGTACTTGACATGTCCTGACCCCACCTCTCCCTCTCAGTCCTCAAGAAGCTGCGAGGCACGACAGACGTGAGCAGTGACCTGCAGGAGATGAAGGAGGAGAGCCGGCAGATGATGAGGGAGAAGAAGGTCACCATCATGGAGCTGTTCCGCTCGCCCATGTACCGCCAGCCCATCCTCATCGCCATTGTCCTGCAGCTCTCCCAGCAGCTCTCAGGGATCAACGCAGTGAGTCTGGGTGGGATCTGAATGCCAGGGGTCATCTTGGTTCACCCAGAGTTCCAGGACCTGACTTGTGGCACCTCCCTGCCCTTTGTAGGTCTTCTACTACTCCACCAGCATCTTTGAGAAGTCGGGGGTGGAGCAGCCTGTCTACGCCACCATTGGCTCTGGCGTGGTGAACACAGCCTTCACAGTGGTCTCAGTGAGTTTTGGTCCCCTAGGGTCTCTCCAGGGAAGGTGGGGAGAAGGGGCCTTTCCTGCAGGCTGGGGAGGTGCTGATGGATCATGTCCATCCCACAGCTCTTTGTGGTGGAGCGAGCCGGACGCAGGACCCTGCACCTCATTGGGCTGGCGGGGATGGCTGGATGTGCCATTCTCATGACCATCGCCCTCACACTGCTGGTGAGTGCTGGGGAGGCTGGGAGGAGGAGGAGGAAGTTGAGGAGGGATGGTTGGAGAGGAGGAAGGACTTATTCTTCCTTGAGGTGATGGCTGAGCACTCAGTCCCCATTGTCACGTTTCTCCTGAGCTCCTAGAATATCAGTTTCCAGCTCATGGCTCCTCTGCCAGCACCAGCTGAGGTGTCCAGATGCTGTGTCCCCTTCATAGCACCAACCTTCTTCATCTCCCTTGGCCTAGGACCAAATGCCCTGGATGTCCTACCTCAGCATTGTGGCCATCTTTGGGTTTGTGGCCTTCTTTGAGATCGGCCCAGGCCCCATCCCATGGTTCATTGTGGCGGAGCTGTTCAGCCAAGGCCCCCGTCCCGCTGCTTTCGCTGTGGCTGGGCTCTCCAACTGGACTTCCAACTTCATCGTGGGAATGGGCTTCCAGTACATTGCGGTAATCATGGCTGGAATACTGGGGGAGTGGGAGATGTGACCGGGGAGACAGGAATCTGTGAGTCCCAAGGGATCCCAGCAGTCCAGGGGAGTCTCAGTCCCCTCAGACTGTGTTCGTTCCCTCTCAGCCTTTCAGACTGTGTTGGTTCAGGGTGGATCCAGATCCCAGTTCTGGATCAGGGATGGAAACAGTGTCCAGCTAGATCCTGATCCTGGATCCCTGTGCCAGACTGCAGTACAGGATCCCGTTGCTGGATCCTCCTGCCAAATGTAAATCCTGGGCCTGGTCGCTGGTTCCTGGTGCTGGATCTCATTGTCAGATTTTGGTGTGGAGTCCTGGTGTCAGATCTTGGTGCCAAATCATGCTGTTGGATCCAGCATTGAATTCCAGGGCCACATCCTTGAGCCCTAAAACCTAGGCTGAGGTGGTTTGGTTGGGTTAAGATCCCTTGGGAAGAAGGACTTGGGGCTGGAACAGGAACTCGACTCAGTGTTCCTTACGTAACTCCAGATGTTCCTTGAAAGGAGGACCTGGATTTTGGATGGCCATGGCAAGGTGTGGGCAGGGTGGTATCAGCTGGTCCTTCAGCCATGGCCCATCACTCTGTGTCCAGAGATGGGAACATAGCTGGGAAAGGTCTGGAGCACCAGGAGCAGCTGGGGTGGCCCAGCCTGGAGAAAATGAGGCTCAGGAGGGACCTTCTGGCTCTGCACAACTCCCTGACAGGAGGGGACAGCTGGGGGGTCGGGCTCTGCTCCCAGGGAACAGGGACAGGATGAGAGGACACAGCCCCAAGTTGTGCCAGGGGAAGTTTAGATTGGATATTGAGAAAATTTATTCACAGAAAGGGTGGTCAGAGATGTGGTGGAGTCACCATCCCTGGAAGTGCTCAAAAATGTGTGGATGTGGCACTGGGGGTCATGGGTTAGGGGTGGACCGAGCAGTGCTGGATTGGTGGTTGGACTCAATCTTGGTGGGCTTTTCCAACCTCAACAACTCCATGGTTCTGTGACCTCCATCCGTGTGCTCACCTCCCCCTTTCCCTTCAATCCCAGCAACTCTGTGGCTCCTACGTCTTCATCATCTTCACGGTGCTGCTCGTGCTCTTCTTCATCTTCACCTACTTCAAGGTGCCGGAGACCAAAGGCCGGACCTTTGACGAGATTGCCTCGGGCTTCCGGCAGAGCGGGGGCGGCCAGAGCGACAAGACCCCGGATGAGTTCCACAGCCTGGGCGCTGACTCGCAGGTGTAACCCGGACCCCCGGCGCCACCACCCCCTGAATCTGGGGGGACTTTTAAAAACTCTTTGTACAGACCCCAGGCAGGAGGGAGTGTGGGGGAGTCTAGCTCTGACACCCCTTCTCAAGCCTCCCCCAGTGGTTTAATGGGGACAGACTGACCTATATATTTTTTTTTTTTTCTGCTAGGAATGAATTTTATTTTATTTAATTTTTTAGCTGGTTTCGCGTCCAAGATTTCAAAGCCAATAGGTGTTTTAAAAGCCAGTCACACAACCCTCACCAGCAAGAGGGCAATTCCCTGTTTTTTATTAACGATGCGATAGTTATTTAACAGAAAATCATGTAGAGGAAGTTTTTAAAAAGCTGGAAAATTATTTTTTAACATTCTAATCATAGAGGAAAAAAATCACATAAATTGACTAAATCTAATATTTTTTTTAAAAAAAGCTACCAAGAAAATGAGTCATTTTTTAAAGTCTCCTTGATTTCAAGCCCTGTAGTGGGTTCATGGACGGGGACCTCCCGCCTGGGGCAGCGTGGAGGACGGAGCCGTCCAGATGGATCGGTTGGAAAGGTCAATCTGTTGTTGCAGGCTCCTCTCCTTTCACCTGAATTCCAGCTGGGAAGGGAAAATGGGAGAGGGGGGATGTGTTCTTGTTGAATTTTGGGATTAATCTCGGCAATATTTGCCCGACAGTGAAGCGCCAGTGGCAGTCGCACACGACAACATCCCCCTCCATCACCACCCCCATCCCGGGACTCACCAAAATCCAGCACCGCATGGATACAGCCATTTCCTGCTCTGTGTATAGACTGGAAGATATTTATATTATATATATTTTTGTTCAATGGTTGTTAATAGTAGACATTTAAGTTATAGCGTTTCTGATTTGACAAGCCAAGTACTGTAAATATTCTTGGAGTATATTCACACTGTATAATGCATACAAAAGGTACAGAAAAAGGTTATAGTTTCTATAGCAACTAAGAAAAAAGCTTGTACATGGTTAGGATGACTTTTGTATAGTTCTGCACTGTAGTTGTATCTATTGCACTGAATTTCAGGCTGTAGTATATAAAAAAAATACACATGAGAAATACTGTCCTTTTCAAACAAAACTGAAAACACACACAAAAAAAAGCATTTCCCTGAGTGCAGCTGGTGTGGGAGCTCCTGGCACATTCCCAAAGCCACAGGGAGGGTTGTTTTTTGTGGTGTTTGTTTGTTTGTTTTGGTTTTTTTTTAATAGTATCTTTTTTAAAAATTGTTAGGTTTGGAAGTGATGACACTTGACCACACGTGAAAGAAAATGGACGGGGGGGGGAGTAAAATAAATCTCTTTAAAAATGCTCATTCTCAGTTGGTTGTGGCACAGCCTCACCAAGCTGTGGGTGTTTGTGTGTGGTTTTTTTAACAAATCCCTGCAGTGAAGTGCCAAGGGAAAGGTGTGTGGTGTGAACAATAAAGGAGAATGTGAGCAGCCACCCAGCCCCAGTGTCCTGTGCCTTTATTTCTCAGAGCCGAACCTTCCCTGCCCTGCCAGGGGTGGGAAGGGTGTCTGGGAGTGCGTGTCCCTGCAAAGATTTTCCACCACGGGAATGACTCACCTGGTTGCAAAATACCTGCTCTGGGTGTACAACCAGATTTTAATTGCCTGGAGCAGCCTGTGCTGGGATCACGGGGGAGACCTGGCTGGAGCTGTCCTGCCCTGTGGATCCCAAACCTGTTTCCCTTGCCCAGGACAGAGCCTTGGTCACGCCATGAGCACCTGAGCAAGGGAAAGGAGGGAGGAGGTTGCTGCTGCTCTATGGATTTGGTTTTTTTCCTCTCCAGCTGAGAGGGTGCCAAGAACTGCAAGCCTGAACGCTTTCAGGCAAAGAAATGCTGATCTTGGTCACTTCAGGCTTTTTTCTATTTATTGAAGCAGCTCTTGGTCCTGCAGGGCACACACTGGGCACAGCTGTTGTAGGAAATCACTCTTGTAGTGTCTTTAGGAGCTCCCCAGAATGTTCTTTCTGTGCCCAGGGCTCCCCTCCTCTGCTGGTTCATTCCTGGCTCCAGGAGATGCTCAGCCCTGCACAACCTTCATTTCCAGGCTGGGTTTGTTTTGTTGAACATCCAGAGCAGCCACACGGCCCTGCAAGCTCAGCCTGGGAGCACTGGAAGGATTACAGCCACAACCGAGCTCCAAATCCCTGGTGACCCAAATCCTTGTGCCCTGGGGCACTGTGCCAGCAGGCACAGTTCCCCAACATCCTCCACCCCACGGAGGTGATCATTCCAGCCCCTTCCAGCATCTCCCACCCCACAGAGGTGGTTATTCCACACCTGATGAGGTGGAGAGACCACCAGCATCTCTCACAGGAGTGTTGGGAGGTCTCCTAGCCCTTCCCCAGGCCTGTGCTGTGGACCCTGAGCAGCCTTATCCCACCCTCTGGAATGGAACGTGGCTGAACCTGTGGTTTTTCCTTTCCCAGCAGCAGCAATCCCTGCTAATTGCTCAGGCCCCAGCTTGACGAAGCGTTTACAAAGCACACTTGACTCCAGCCCAACTCATCGAGGCAATTAAACACCCTCATAAATCCTCTTGAAGTAAATGAGCCTTAGTTGGAGTCCAGGGCTCAGCCCGGCACAGGCCGAGATTCCCTTCTCCCCTTTCCCAGCCGTGAGGGATCATGAAATCCAGTGGCTGCACCGTGCTTCCCACACTCCCCATGGCCTCTGGAGCCATCTGGCACCAGCCCTGCTCTGGTGTCCCTGCCCCTCCCCAGCACGGTCACTCTGTCCCGAGGGGTCTCAATGTTCCCTGGGGCAGGAGCCAGCTGGAAATGGGCCTCGGGGTGGCACCTCCTCCCGAGGTTGGTGGCAGATCCAAGGAAATGTCAGCTCTCTGCCAGGAGGAAACTACATCTCCTTCAGGTTAGAATCCCCATTTGGAGCCTTTTCATTCTTTCCCTCAAGACTACTTAGAGTCCCTCATGCCTCCTGTGGTCCCTCCTGGATGGAAGTTCTTCCCGTGGAACTTTTACCCACGGAAGTGAAACAAATGAGTCTCTCAGTACCCAGAGTTATGAGAAGCTCTGCAGAAAGAGAAAATTCTGAGCACCTGCCATAGTGGAAGGTGTCCCTGCCCATGGCAGCAGGTGAAGTGGGATGAGCTCTTTTCCAAACCAGGCTGGGATTCTCTGGAAATTGGTTTGGAGATTGAGGGGCTCTGCAGGGAGCTGCCTTGTCAAGCCCAACCAGGTCACCAGCAGCAGGTGTCCACCACCCCAGCCCTTTCCTGTGTCCCTCTCCTATCCCTCCATGGGATCTCCGTCACCAAACTGGCAAGCAAAGCCAGGAAACCAGTAAGAAACACACCTGAGCTTGTCTTGGCTCCTGGACAACCACCATGAGGCTGTGAGAGGCCGTTTGCTTATTCCCAACCTGGCCAATAAATGATTTATTCAGTGTGTTCATGGTGCTTTTGTTTCTCACCCTGGTGCTGTTATTCTCTGAGAGGTTACAGAGTTGGAGCAGCACATGAAGACTAACTCAGACAAAAATGTTTATTTTCCAAACAGTTTGGGACAGCCACAGACGCAGCTGGGAAGAGGCAGCAACAGGAAGGACCAAGGACTTGTGATGCTCATGGTGTCCAGGAAACTGGATAAGAGAGAACCTGGCCAAACACCTGGGTCTGGCAGAGCCAGTTTTTATGTGGTGTGGGAAAACTGGGCATTAATCAACTCCAGCAGGTGACTGATGGTTTCTAGAGAGTCTTGCTGGGGCAGCTGCTTGGCCAGGTTGAAGGCTTTCATCCCCACCTCCCAGGCCTGGAATGGGACAGAAGAAACACCCAGGAATTGTTAGGAATCTGGCTTTTCTCATGGGGTAGTTAGATACCTGCTGAGGCTCAGTGCAGGAGCAGCCTGGAGCAGATCCAGGCTCCCTTTCCGAGGTGACCTGTACAAGCTGCTTTACAGGAGAGCCTAAAGCTGCCAGCAGATCCCATATTTAGGATCCAGTGGTACAGACAGGAGATTACTGACCCCAGCCCCCCGTGCTGGACATCACCTCCTGTCTAACGCAGCTCCTCTGAACAATCCCAAAGCTATGTCAGGGGAAAAAGCCAGCTATACTGACTCTGAACTAAATCCCTCATTTCTCTTGATAAGGAACGAAATAATTTCCCTTCGTAGCTCTTCCAGGGATTAGACACTCCCATAATTATAAAGCTTTGACTTTTTTCTTTTTCAAACAAATTCAAATTTGTTTGTGTCTCCCAAACACTCCCAAGTTATGGCTTTCTATAATACAATGAAGAGACCATTAATATTTCAACACAGTATTTTTCATCACCTGTATTTTAACTCCTCAAAACCCAGGCTGAAGAAACTCAGGGTTTTAGCTCTGATCCCAAACAGAGGGGCCTGATTTCCAGATGGTATCTGCTCAGCACTCCCTCAAAATCAATTTTTGGTAAAGCACAGAAGTTACTAATTACCTGATTTTTTAAGCCATAAAGATACAGGAATGCAGATTCCAAACTGGAATTACAATCTCCAATATACTGAACCTTGAACTCAGTAGTTTGGCCTGCAAGAGACTAAAGCTGATCTCATATCCCATATCCCATATCCCATTGCAGGGACATCTTATACAAGACCAGGTTGCTCCAAGCCCCATCCAACCCGGCCTTGGACACTTCCAGGGATCCAGGGGCAGCCACAGCTTCTCTGGGCAACCTGAGCCAGGGCCTCATCACCCTCACAGGGAAGGATTTCCTCCCAATATCGCACCTAAGGCCTTGGTTTGAGAGCTATGAGGCACTTTGTTCTTGGTCACCAGCGCTGTGGGCTCAGGAGAGTTGCTGGGGAGCAAGAGGACCAGGAGATAGGATGATGCCCAGGGCAACTGGCCAATTCTCCTGAGCCCTTTCCGACACAACCTACCTTGGCTAAATCCAGGCCCAGGTAGTGGATCATGGCCAGGGCATGCAGGACTTGGGCTGTTTCTCCAGGGTGCTGCAGTGGTCCCTGTTCCCGGACCTTCAGCACCGCCCCCAGCACCCGCGTTCCTTCCTCGCGCTGGGCTTCAGCTGCATGGAGAAAGAAACTATCCTAATGGATGGATTTGTGCAAGAGGATAGACTGAAAACTGCCCAACTGGCTCTTCTAGACAGCAAAGCATTTCTACTACAAACATCAACGTGGTCTGAGGGTGGGGAGGCCCTGGCACAGGCTGCCCAGAGAAGCTGTGGCTGTCCCATCCCTAGAAATGTCCAAGGCCAAGCTGGATGGGGCTTGGAGGAACCTGGCATAGTGGAAGGTGTCCCTGCCTGTGGCAGGGGGTGGAATTAGGTGAACTTCAAGGTCCTTCCCATCCAAACCAGTCTGGGTGTCTATGATCCCAGCTTCATGCAAATTCCATGCACATGAACAGGACTCCTTTCATCCAGTCAGTGCTTGTGTTGCTCAGTTTCAGAGAGGATGTGGAGTCACAACAACTGCAGGAAAAGAACTATTTTTCTACTCCTGTCACACCAAAGATGGTCTCCTGTAGCCCTGCCTTAGTGTTTTTCCTACTCTGGGACCTCCTGATGGAGTTAGTGCCAGGAAATGGGATTTACAGAAATGTTTTTCTTAAAATCACAGAACCCCAGACTGCTTTGGGTTGGAAGGGATCTTAAAGACCATCTCATTCCAATCCCCGGCCATGGGCAGGGACACCTTCCACTAGACCAGGCTGTCCAAGCCCTGTCCAACCTGACCTTGAACATTCCAGGATAACCCTTTCCTGACAATGTCCTTATTAGCACAGATGGTAGAAAGGAGCCAAGAACCAGAGTCTGGTCTGGTTTAGGGGGAGCCTGAGGTAGTACCAGGGGCACACTGATGCTTTCTGCACTTTTATGTGCCAGTGAGAGACTCCCCAGCCTTTCTCCCAAGAGTGCTCTCCTGATTAATACATCCAGTTATCTGTACAGGCTATTCTATTGTGTCCTGCTGCTCCAGGAGGGAGCTGCACCCCGACCTGATTGAGCTGAAATGTCACATCCATTATTAAAGGGAGACGAAGGAGCTGCAGAGAAATGAGAGTGTTCAAGTATCAAATTGCATCAGGGGAGGTTTACTTGGAATATTAGGAAGAAATTTTTTCATTGAAAGGAATGTAAAGCATTGGAACAGGCTGCCTAGGGAGACAGTGGAGTCACCATGCCTGGAAGAGTTCAGAAAGCGCGTGGATGTGGCATTTGGGATATGGGTTAGTGGTGAACAGGACAGTGGTGGAGGAATGGCTGTACTTGATGATTTTAAAGGTCCTTTCTAACCCAAATGATTCCAAGAGTCCATGAATCAAATCTTGATTTGCTGCAGTCAGCGCCAAGGGAGCTGTGAAATGGAGAATGCAAACAGCAAGGGCAAAGCTGAGCTTCCACGGAACACCCTCATTCCTGAAGCGGCCTGTGACAATCTGCTGAGCACTGACATCAAGAACACTTGGCATTGCCATTAAATTCAGCCTCTGGAAACACCATGCCAACATAATCTGTAGGGTGCAGGGACTCTTTAACCCCTCCACTTCCCAAAGGTTTTGGAGCAATAGCAGCTCTTACTCATCCCGTCCGCGATGTGTTCCTCATCCTCGGAGAATGGCGATGCTTCTGCCTGGGCCTGGAGCACTCGCTGGTGCCCATGAAGGGAGCTCAACAGCCAGGCATGCCAGAGGCTGCTCACCTGGCAGGAAGCATGGGAATTATTTCACTCCTGTGCATCCCTGGTATTCAGTTGTTCTCCAAACAATGTCTCTGCACAGCCCGTCCCCTCCACGTGCCTGCGGGTCACTGAGCTAGGCTGGATGTTCCCAGAGGGATCGCACCACTCCTCTCCCACACAGCCCCAGCTGGAATCTCTCACTTCTCCAGCTGATTAGGGATTTTCACCTAACTTGAACAAATCTAACAAAAATATTCACCAAAAGCTAGTTGAGTTCAAGTTTGGGACAGGAATGGTGGTGGATTTTGCAGCTCCCAGCACCTTATTTCCACAAAATTTGATTTAAACAAATAAAAGCTCATTTTTTTCAGTTATTAAATCAATTAGATAATTTTTACTTTCCTTGCTTGATCAGTCCATTCTGAAAATCTTTTATCAGTGTGACTTTTCACTGATTCCCAGTGTAAATTTTAGGTGGCTTGTTTGTATCCCACTCTTCCCTGGATTTAGCTCTTCAGAGATCCTCAGTACTGGTGGGGCTCTAACCCCTGGCACAGGAAATTTGGTAGCAAAGCTGGTTTTTAACAAGGTTTGGCTGCCCAAACTGAAGACAGTTTACTAAGAATTTTGAACTGATTACAGGATTAATGTCTCATGGTTTTAACTCAGAGAATTATTTATGTACGAAAATGGTTTCTGGGACTGATCCTAAAAGGCAACACTGACACTTGATATGGTCATCATGCCATTGAAAGGAAATGGGAAAAGCTTTGGAAAGAGCATCAAAAAAGCTGAGAAAAACACAGAGGATGATTTTTAGTTCTACCAACCTCAGTATAGAGTGAGTTTGCTGCATCCATTTTATTCTGGTGGAAGAAAATGTTAGCCATGTGGAAGTACCCTCCAGAGACCTCAACAGAATTTAGTCCAAACTCAGCAGTCGCCAGGTAAACCTGAAATCAATTAAATAAAAAATAAGCCCCAGAAGGTTCATGTTCATTTCAAACCTGGGAAGTTTTTAATTGTGGATTAATACTGAAAATGCTGGGGTTTTTTAATGTGTAAATTATGCCTGGCAGTGATTGAAAAATGTGGTACTTAAAAGCTGGTTTTTGGAGGTAATGTAAAGGAATGACGTACTAAAAACTCTATTTTGGGGTTATCCATAGAAATGAGGCACTAACAAGCTGTATTTTGGGGGTTATGCATAAGAATGAGGTATTAAGCTGTATTTTGGGGGTTATATAAAGGAATAAGGTATAAAAACTCTATATTTTGTGGTTACCCATGGGAATGAGGTACTAAAGAATTGTGTTTTGGGGGTTATCCATAGGATCCATAGGAATATACCTAGTTCATAGAGTTTATCCATAGGAACATACTAAAAAGCTGTATTTTGGGGTAGATCCATGGGAATGCAACACTCTAAATTTCCCCTGGCTGGGGCAGAGACACCTGCTTCATTCATTCTCTAAAGTCCAGGACAGGTTTCCCACTTCTTCCCCTCTCCCTGTGCCACCTATCCATCCCACCTCTCCCAAAGCCCATCCTGCTGCTTTCCCAGCCCCCAGACAAGCCTGTTCTTCCTCTAGAGCCCTGGAGGAGCAGTGGGAAGGCAGTGGAGCATTCCAGCTATTCTAAGCTGGTGTGTGACTCAGGAGATCCCAGACACGTAGCCAAGGTCCAGGCAGCCAAGGTCCAGGCAGGTCCTGAACTTGCTAAGAATTAAAAACTTCTTACCTGGTGCCCTTTCAGGCACCGTATTTAGTGAATCTTAAAAGAAAAAAAAAAAGGGGGGGATTTTGAGAATCTCCAAAGCCTTTTGGGAGATTCCTTTGTGGGATTCTCAAATGCCCAAAGGGCTTCTAGACTAAGCAGAGATACAGTTGTGTGTTATAATAGAAAGGGTCTAACTCTTCTCCCTTTATGTCATCATTTACACCCACACAAAGCCACTATCAAATTCCACAGGAGTGGGTATACATCACTCAGCACTGGATAAATTTAGTCTGCATGGGACAGAAATAGGATGTGGAGAAGTTCATCTGGCTTTGGAGGATCAAATGACAGGCAAAGCATCCACAGGAACACAGGTGGCAATGATCACTTCCAATGTAACAAACTGTTTGCATGGCTAAAGAGGTGGAATTGGAGAAAACATAATTGAACCAGATACTGAAATAGGGAAATAAGGCATTAATTAAATAATAGGTGACAGAGCTAGGAAAGTATTGAGGGAAATAGCCAAAATATAAATTAACTGTGGAATAAGGGCAACTCCCTCAGTTTGGGGCCGGAATGTCTGGGCATCTCAGCACTGAAATGAAGCTGATGGAGAAATTTATAGGGAGAAGCCATAAAGACAAGGAATGTGAAGAACACATGAGGAGTGGCTGAGGGAGGCTCAGTCTGGAGTAAAGGATTCTCAGGAGGGATCTTATGGCCCTGCACAACTCCCTGACAGGAGGGGACAGCCAGGGCGGGGGGTTGGGCTCTGCTCCTAGAGAACAAGGGACAGGAGAAGAGGAAGTGGCCTCAAGTTGTGCCAGGGGAGGTTCAAGGTAGGATATTGGGAAAAATTCTTCATGGGAAGGATGTTCAAGTATTTTCAAGGGTGTTCAAGGCTGCACAGGGCAGTGGTGGAATCACCACCCCGGGAGGTGTTCAAAAAACATGTGGATGTGGCACTAGGAGACATGGGTTAGTGGCGGACCTGGCAGTGCTGGGGGAATGGTTGGACTTGATAATCATGGAGGGCTTTTCCTACTGTAGTGATTCCATGACTCTCTATCACTTCACAGGAACAAGGATAACTGGCAAAACACAGCTTTAGCTCGCACGTGGATCCACAGGTGTCTCAGATCTATCCAGTTTGGGTGTCTGTGATGTGAACCCTCTCAAGATCCCAAATCTGCCTGTTGGCATTTCCATATTGATCTGGGAGGAGAGAAGGAATTAAAATGGAAGTGTTCCTTGTTCCTGTATTCCAAGGGACTTACATCATTGGCCAGGTGATACAAAGCCTGGTCCAGATTTCCTTCAGCAATAGAGAAAAGCCCCAGTCCACGGTGTAACTTAGACTGAAGAGCAGCACTGCAGCCTGGGGTTTGGAGGACAATCCACTGGGCTTGGGAGAGATATTTGGCTGCCTGTCGGAGACGGCCAGCACCTGGAATGACATGTAGGGATAATCAGGGAAATAAGGAGGAAAAAGAGCATTTTTTAATCTAGAAAGTCAGAGAATACTGCTGGCTGTCCATCTGGGGTAGCTTGATATGGAGATGCAGTTTGAGGATTCCCCATTTCTTTCCCAAGTGTTTCTGAGTTGCCCAGGTGTCTAAAGATTCATTTACAGACAGGTGAATGTGTAGAGAGCGCCAAAAGGAGCCAGAAACCACAGAATTACAGACTGATTTGGATTGGAGGGGACCTTCAAGCTCATCTAGTTCCACTCCCTGCCAGGGGCAGGGACACCTTCCACTATCCCAGGTTGCTCCAGCCCTGTCCAACCAGGCCTTGGACACTTCCAGGGATAGGGCAGCCACAGCTGCGCTGGGGAAACTATGCCAGGCCTCACCACCCTCACAGGATACTTCTTCCCAGTATCCCACCTGACTCTGCTCTCTGGCAATGGGAAGCCATTTCCCCTTGTCCTGGCACTCCAGGTCCTTGTCCAAAGTTCCTCTCTAGCTCTCTTGGAGTGCCTTTAGGCACCGAAAGGGGCTCTGAGGTCTCCCTGGAGCTGACTCTTCTCCAGGTGAACACCCCCAGCTCTTCCAGCCTGGCTCCATGGCAGAGGATACATTGCACACAATCTCTTTGGAACACGTGGCCTAAACAGGTTCATTCCAGGCAGGCACTGATGTCTCACACCTTATCACACTGGAATTACGCACAGGTTTTTTTTTCCCTGCTCTCACCACACCATTTACGACAACCCCTGAGCCAGCTCTGTTGTGCCAGCAGAGCATTGTGTGCACTCCTGGAACGGCAGTGATCTACAGGGATCTCTCTTGCAGGGAGAGCAGTTCCCATGCCCTCATTTGCCATGTTTTCCAAAGCACACAATGAGAAAAAGCTCTGCTCAGGCAGAGCAAGATTTGTGAATGAACTGGGGAGTTCTTTGGGTGCAATGGGCTCTGAAATGTTTGCTGGTTCCCTGAGATAAGAGCACAACTAACCATGCTCAGGAATTTAATGCTTTGGAGAGTCATCCAAGGCCACGGAGGTAAAGAATAGACTTTCATGCAGCTTCTTCTGTGGGAATATGTGGAGAGGGAGAAAACATTTTATTTGATTTCATTGATCTCCTCAGTGCTGAGAGATTATTTTTCCCAGAGCCACAGAAAAGGGGTGTGAGGGGAATGTGTGTATGTGGGACACCTCAAATCTCTGCAATGCCCTTGAGGCAGAGCAGGGCCTAGAGCTGCTCCTTTCCAGATAAATGGCAAAAGGAAACCAGAAACTTGACCCGGGAGCCCTTGCCCTTGCCAGCATTCCCATGTTGACAATGCTCACCCATGGAGGCCTCAGCCAGGAGCAGATAAATGGGCACGAGCTGCATGGAGCCAGAGCCGAACACTTGGGAGCTGAAGCGCAGCGCCTGCAGTCCTGCAGGAATTGCTTCCAGGGGCTTCCCTGCCCACACAAACCCCTGGGCTGTGCTCAATGCCACAGCAATGAGGGATTCCTGCAGGGAAACAGAGCAGGGGCAGAGTGAGAAAAGACAGGGAGAACAGAAATCACAGAATCCCACAATGGATTTGGGTTGGAGGGACCTTAAAGCCCATCTCATCACATCCCCTGCCATGGGACACCTTTCACTAGACCACGTGGCTACAGATGCACAGGCTCTTTTTAAAATCGGATTTTCAAACGATAAAGTAGCAATTGTAATGTAGTTTGTGGCTGTAATTAATAGACAGACATTAAAGCTGTCATATTAGAGCATATTAGAGTCTGGCTCCATTCCTGCTTCAAGCAGGAACAGCTTTGGATATCCTCACAGGTCATGTGGTGTCTTCCCAGACGAAGAATCCTTTACGCCTCCTGACAAGGTCTCATAAGGCTGCAGCAATAAAAGCTGTGAAGCACAGAAAATGATCATCACAAGACCAGAAAGGAGATTAGAGCCAGAGGCTCCGGCGTGACTCAGAGCCAGCCAAGCCCCGTGGTGCCAGCATGGCACAGCTCCAACTGCTGGAGACATGGCCACGGAGTGAGAAGAGAGCTCCTCACAGGATGACTGCAGTCATCCCACCCTCTCCTGACTGATCCTGAGCTGGGATTTTGTGTGCAGAGTCTGAAAACTGGTCAAAATCACAATGTATTACACTCAGCAAATCCATCCCCAGTTGGTGGTGCAGCAGCTTTTTCAGTGCTTGGGTTCGTCAGAATCCGTAACCTATCCTGTACTTATCCATATATAGCTGCTCCCTGCCTTTTGCTGTTCCTAGCAGTCCACACCATTTGGCCTCTCACACATTAGCAGCAGCTGATGTAATCTCCAGCTCCACAAACAAATCTCCATCCCAATTCCTGCTCCCTGCCAGGAGCTCTGCATACTGCCCTTACAGGGATGCCAAGGAAAAAGTGCCAGGATCGCTGTAGAATGACAAAATTTCAGAAAGGTTTGGGTTGGGAGGGGCCTTAAAGCTCATATTTTCCACCCCCTGTCATGGGGAGGGGCACATTCCACTAGAACGGGTGCTCAGAGCCCCATCCATCCAGCTACTATCATTTCTCCATTAGCTTTTCCTAGCAGTGGTGCAGCAGGAAAGCTGCCTGGGAATCAGTGGTGCTGCTGGAGAGTGCAGCAGTGCTACTCTGGTTTTCTCAGTGGGACACTGAGAAAACACCAGTTCACCCCTTTATCACCCTCTGCCTCCAGCTGGGGCTGAGCTGGGCAGAGACACCAATCTCAGAGCTCCTGGAGGCCAGGCTTTGGCATTTTGCTGAGCTTGAACTGCTTGGAGTGAGGCAGAGTTGTGCCATGGGTGAAGGAGCAACTCTGGGACAGAGTGCTCCAGGACAGCCTGCGAGTGCTTCCTGGAGACCTTGGCTGAGGTAAAGAGACACCTTTTTGGATAAATGAGATCACCGAAGAACACAGCCCAGAGCAGCAGCCCCTGTTCCAGTGAGGAGAGCCAAGACAGAGCGGAAAGACAGGTTTTCCAGAGAAGCTGTGGTATCCCTGGAAATGTCCAAGACCAGGCTGGATGGGGCTTGGAGCAACCTGGGATAGTGGAAGGTGTCCCTGCCCTTTGCAAGGGGTGGAATGAGATGGACTTTAGGGTCTCTTCCACGCCAAACTAGTTTGGGATTCTGTGAAACACAAACTGTGTCCAGGGAGCAGGTGGTACCCAGGCGAAAACCAGCACATGCTTGGGGCAGCAGCAGGAAAACCTGGTATTTCTCAGGCTGCTTTTTTTGTCTGTGCCAGTCTGGTGCAACCAGTGCAGGCCCTGGTGGGTGGGCATCACCCAGATTGGCATCTGGGAAAGTGCTGGAAATCGGGATAATTATTTTTTTACTCCTTGTCAATGGTATCATTACTGCTTCCCATGGCTTGAAACATCTGCAGTGAGGACAAAGCTGGAGGTTGGACTCTGGCACAGCTTCCAGGAGGAGAAGGAAGCGCAGGAGGCAAGAGGAGCCCTGGAGCAGTGAATATTTCCAACCACAGTTGCAAGCCTCGGAGGATGGTTCCCTTTGGCCCTGAAGAGCCCTGGAGGAATGGTTCCCTTTGGCCCTGCCCTGGTTTCCCCATTGCCCCTGGCCCTGCCCCTTTGGGCTCTTTCCATGTGTGTTGCAATTTGAGGTTTCTCTGAAGATGCCCCCACACAGTTTTTGGGGTTTGAGGGGGCTGAGGACCACAGCTCTGCTCCAGGTGGGAGCAGGGGGTTAGGAAGATGCTCAGGGCTCAGTGCCACATCCTTTATTCACTCTCATGCACCAAAATCTATGGTGTGTCTGAAGAAATAAAGATTTCAGGAAGAGGGAAGGCTCCAGTGAGCTGGAGCTGAACCTGCAGCCAGAAGAACAGTGCTGGGGCTGGCTGGGCTGGATCTTTTCCCATACCCAGGAGCTGTTGGGAGCTGACATCACACAGGCAGGTGAGGCTCTTCTCCAAACAGAAACTTGGAGTTCTGTCAGTTTGGAGGTGCTGTCTGCAGGCACCCCCCTGGCTATGTTGACAGAAGCAGATTTCTATCAACAAAGCTTTGGAGCACAGACAAGGAATGAAACTCATAAAACCTCCTGGCTCGCAGCTCCCTGCTGCTTGAGCCACAGGGCATTTAGATGTGCCCAGGTTTCCCTGTGTCCTGACTGAGGCTGGAGCTCTGTGTTTTCTAAACAAACACAGGGCATGAGTGGATGAAGTACAGCAGAAATGTTCAAAAAGCAGCAGACCCAAGGCAGGCTTTGGGCAGAAGATTTTTTCTCTGGTTGACCATGAGACTGCAGAGCTTTCCCCTCAACTCCAAAAGCCTTTTTTGCATAGAATCCCAGACTGGTTTGGGTTGAAGGAAGCCTAAGGCTGATCTCATTCTGGCCCCTGCCATGGGCAGGTACACCTTCCTGTATCCCAGGTTGCCAAGCCCTGTCCAACCTGGCCTCGGACACTTCCAGGGATGAGGCAGCCACTGCTTCTCTGGGCAGTTAGTGCCAGGGCCTCCCCACCCTCACAGGAAAAAGCTTTTTAAGCATTTTTGTTGGATGTGGAGTAGGAATGTGATGTGGCCAGTGAGACAAGGAACTAAATAATCTCCCCTCTCCCAACACCTCTGAGCCACCCCAGGCCCAACTTGGCTGCTCCAAATCATGCTGGACACAAAGGAACTTTCCCTCTTGCTGGGAAAGCCAGCAGGTAACTGAGGGATTTCCACTGTCTCCCTCCCTTCTTTGGGGAGAAGGAAAGCAAAGTGTCCCAGCACAGACCGTTCTCAAAATTTATTTTATTTAAATAGGCTGGAGACAAAGGTTAAAGAACAGATGATGCTAAGGGTTGTTAAGGAGCTTATAAAAATCTCCACCTCAAGAAAACCCAGGAGTCTTTTCTCCCTGTGTTACCCATGGAGCCATTCCCAGCCCAGGCTCCAGCTCCAGACTGCTGTTTGCTAACCCAGTGTGAACCCAATCAAGAGTGACTTTCTCTCTACCAGCCCCATCTTCCTGCTGTCTTTCCCTTCACCTAATTGAACCAGCAGATTAACTTCCAGCTAATGAAGGAGCACTTCCCTCAGCTGGCAGCCACGTGGCCTGTTGGAATGTATGGGGATAATTTTAGTTGCAATAAAGTCAGTGATGTAATCAGTGTCAACATCAGTGTTCAATAGCAGGGGAGTTTCTTGGAACAGCTTCAAGACTTTCTGGATGCAAAATCCTGCCACACCCCCATGACACCCATTTTAACCTTCCTTGCAGGTTTTATAAAGAACAACTTAAACGGAACCTGGAATTAAGGAAGTTTTGCATTTTCCCTTTGGGACACACTGGCCTGATACACCTTCTGTGGACTTTGCTCAAGAGTCTCACCTGAGATTTTTAGGCAGACAGGAGTTTCCAAACCAGCCTGTGATGTCATTGCCCAGTTCCTGTAAAACCAAAAGGAATCTGCTGCTAAAGCCTGTCATGAGCTCTTACCAAGCAGGACTTTTGCCTTTGGACTTCATCTTTCTGGAAGCTCCCAAGAAAGGTGACAGCAATGAGCTGGTCCCCAGAGCCCCAGAGCTGGGCCAGAAACACCTTAGATATAAATAATAATTCATATAAAATTCATAAGATTAGGGATGTTCACCTCAGTGGCACCATTGGATTGTTCCAAACCTGCTGTGTGCTGCCCTATTATTCTGTGTCTGGGAGTTATTATAGAGGGGAAATTTATTACCACAGGGAGGATTTTCAGGAGCAGATGCACCTGGGTGGGTTATTTTAGCAACAGTGTAGAACAGCAGCTCCTGCCACTCCATAAACAGAAACAGAAGGAGTTGCAAACCACTGGGGCTGGAGAGGAGCTGCACATCTGCATGTCCCTGAGGCCTGATGGAGAAAAAAGGCTGCACTTAGTGGGAAAGGGTGTTCCAAGCTGGCTAGGAAAACAAAAGGAGGGGACTTGGTTTCTTTGCCCCTTTGCTCTGGGAAAGGGGATACCCTCCCATCAAACAGCCTGGAAGAAGCAAATCTCAGCTGGATTCCGAACTACCCAGGGCGATGGACCAACTCCCTGGCAAGGTGGGAAATCAAGGATTGCTGCTGCCTGAGGAAGCTCAGGACACCAAGTAAATACTGTGGAAAAGGGTGGAAGCTCAGGAATGACATAGAGGATGCTCCCACTCCCCTTATTTTTGAGGTTTTGTTTAACAAAAACAATCCCCAAACCTCTGCAACCAAGTCCCAAATCAACCAAGGAGGTGCCATCTTCTTCCTTGGGAGCATCCAGAGGGAGGAATTCTAAAGGCGTGGATCCTGTGAAGGCAAAAGCCCTGCTTGGTTTTAAGCAAAGAAATTCCTTTCAGTTTTATAGGGATTGGGCAGTGACAGCCAAGGCTGCTTTGGAGACTCCTGTGTTGCTGAAAATTCCAAGTGAGCCCAGTCTGCCCCTGGTGTGTCCCACCATGTACAGCCAGGGTAGGGAGAGGAGCTGGAATTCCTTCACTGGAAGCACTTTGAAGTTGTGCTTCTTCCTCCTGCACCCACCTGCCTCCTCAGCAGCTGCTCCTTGCCATGTTTTCTGTCTTTTTCTGAATGGAAACAGGGCTGGGGCCCAAGGACTGGGACAAGCAGGTGGCAGATTTGGCCATGGATGCTGATCCAGTCAGCTCTCTGGTGGGAGACATCACTGGCAAAAGGAGGGGAGAAGGATAATGGTATTTGCTGGAATATTATGTAAGGGAAGATTATTCCCTACTGTCTTTCAGGACTTTCTCCACAACAATTACCTAGCGCCCCTGGCCAACAGGGTACCCAATACAAGATATTTCCAAATGTTTCCCTTTCACAGCACTGTCCTGCCACATCCCCACAGTTCTCTGTGTTAAAATCCTTATTTAAATCACTCTCTGAACTCCTGATACAGCTAAGTTTGAACAAATCTCTGGATTCCAACACTGGAAAAGCAAAAACCACAAACCAACCCACCCCAGGTCACTGTGGGAACAGGGAATGTTCTGGAACTCAGTGACTGCTCTGAGGGCATGTGAGGGATGTTTGTGTGACACTCCAGAGCTCCCGGCTCTGCTCCCTGCCTGATGCAGGAGCTGCTGTAAAGCAGCAGGAGCATTCCAGGTGAGTGTGCCTGCTCCAGTTCTTGCTGCCCTGCTGGCTGAGCCCTCTCCAGGCTCCCAGGCTCCATCCTGGGTCTGGTCCCTGCCTCCTGAGCCCATCCCTGCCTGCTGAGCTTTGTCCCAGACCTCATCCCTGTGTCCTGGGCTTTGTGAGGCTTGTCCGTGTGTACTGAGCCTCATCCCAGGAATAAATCCTGCCTCTTGCCTGTGTCCCAGACCACACACCAGGCTTTGTCCCTGTCTCTCTGTCCTTGTTCTGGGCCTGTTCCTGCCTCCTACGTTTCATCCTGGGCCTTCTCCACATGTCCTAAGCCTCCTCCTGTGGCTGATTTCTGCTTCCTGGGCCTCACCCTGGGCCTTCTTCCCATGCCCTGTGCCTCATCCTAGGCCTCGTGTCCTGAGCCTTTTTGTGGGACAAGTCCTGCCTCTCGTCCTGTCCCAAGTCTGTTCCTGCCTCCTTCTTCCTGGGCCTCATCCTGAATACCAAGCCTTATCCCAAGCTTTCTGCCTGTGCCTCGAGCCTCACCCTGGAGTTAATCCCCGCCTCCTGCCCTGTCCCTGTGCCCCAGGCCTCATCCTGCCCCCTGGACCTCACCCCGGGGTCTCTCACCAGTAGTAGGTGAGGCGGCAGCCGGGGCAGCGCAGCGGGGCCGTTCGGGCGCCGCACAGTTCGCAGCGCGGGGGCGCCGCCATGGCCGGCCCTGCACCCTCGACGCGTCCCCGGTTGCCGGGGTGACACTTCCGGTGAAATTCGTCACTTCCGACAGACGCTAACGATGGCTCTGGCGTTCCGTTNCGACGCGCTCCGCCTCACCCCGGGGCCGCCGCCCGGCGTGGCCGCCGCCCCCACCGCGCTGCCCGCGCTGCTGCCTGCGCTCCGCGAGTACCAGCGCGCCACCGAGGCGGGCACGCTGCTCGCCATCGAGTTCACCGGGCTCGTTGAGTACCTAGCGCTGCTGCGCGCGGCCGCCCGAGCCCTGGCGCCCCTCGGTACGAGGGGAGCCCGGGCGTGAGGGGACGGGGGGAGCCGGGGGGACCCAGGAATGAGGGACGGGGTGGCCACTGGTTCGTAGGGCACAAGGCAAGAGAGAATGAAGCCCCCGGGGGGGAGGTCTCCGGTGTGAGGGGACAGGGTGGTCCCGTGCGAAGGTT
>VXAX01005144.1:51690-115929 GCA_013399835.1 Leptocoma aspasia
GAGGTCGCCAGTGTGAGGGAACAGGGTGGTCCCGTGCGAAGGTTCAGGATGAGAAAGGATGAGGCTCTCATGGGAGTCTCCAGTGTGAAGGGACAGGCGGACCAGGAACGAGGGGATGTGATGGTTGTGGGAGAAAGGTCGAGGGGTCCACGGCACGGGGTAGATGATAGAAACCCCTCGCGGTGGCCCCAGGGCCCAGGTATGAGGTGATCCCGGGGTCTGTGGGGCTCTGGCATGAGGTGACAAGGGGGGCCCCCTTGCTTGGAGGGCTCCTGCACCCTGGCAGGTGTGGGCTGTCTGTCCCTGGAGGCTGTTGGGGCTTGGGAGGAGGGGACAAGACAGACCTGTTGCTTCCAGAGAACAGTGTGTCTGAGGAGACCCCAGGGGTCAGTGCTGCCCTGCTCAGGATTGTGCTGGGGGATCCCTGAGGGGAGCCCTGGTCTCCACTGTTTGGTGTGTATGGTGGCAGCTCGGCTGGCTCTGGGGTGACAGGGACAGGCCATGGCAGTGGGGGACAGCAGTCGTGTTCCCACAGGCTCCAGTGTCATGTTCTACCTGGCAGCCGCTGTGTCGGATTTCTACATCCCGGTCTCCGAGATGCCAGAGCACAAGATTCAGTCCTCAGAGGGGCCCCTGCAGGTGAGGCCCCCATGCTGGTCCCCTCTGCCACCCCGTCAGCCATCCCTTCCTTGCTTCCAGGGTCCTTCTCCTGAGAACTGTCTGTGGATAAAACCCGGGAAAGCTGGAAAGCTGCAAAGCAGCGGCTCGTGTGTCTTGTCAGAGGCAACAGGAGGGTGAGATCCCACAGGGACAGAACCCTGTGGAAATCCTGAAGTTGCATTGTTTTATTCTTATCTTGCACTGAGGGGCCCAGATAAGAGGGCAGGGCAGGGTCAGCCCTGCTCTCTTTTGATCCAGGTTTATTTTTAGGGTGGGATGAAGGGGTGAGTGGTGCCATGGGTTATCTGCAGGGAGGTCAGTGCTGCTCTGTCTGGAGCAGCTTCAACACGTCTGCAGTTGTGGTGTGGCACATGAAGAGGAGCCCCTGAGGTGCCTCCTGCTCTTCTGGCTTTGTCTTTTAAAGCTGCCTGTGCTTCCATGGAGATGAGGAGAGGGTGGGTCTCAGAGAGCTGAGATGCTCCAAGAATAGCTCCTAGAGTGCTGCCTTTTGTCTGGAGAGAGGCTTTGGAGAAGGGCCTGGAGTGCTAGGACAAGGATGGAATGGTTTCAAACTGACAGAATAGATTTAGATTGGATATCGGGAAGAAATTCTTCCCTGTGAGGGTGGGCAGGCCCTGGCACAGGGTGCCCAGAGCAGCTGTGGCTGCCCCATCCCTGGGAGTGTCCAAGGCTAGATTGGATGGGGCTTGGGGCAGCCTGGGGTGGTGGAAGGTGTCCCTGCCCGTGGCAGGGGGTGGAATGACATGGGATTTAAGGTCCCTCCCAACCCCAAACCATTCTATGACTCTGGGATCCATCTTGCTTGTACGAATGACAGTCCAACACTGCAACACTGAGGTCCCTCTCAGCAATGGGAGCAGGCAGCTCTGGAATTCTATATATAACAAATGCCAAATTTATTTAATTAATTTCTAAGAAGTGGCTGGGCTTCATTCTTTATCGTTAGCATTGGAAAGATGAGACCTGGCCTGATTCCCAGTGATGGATCCAGAGGCTGGGAAGCTGGAGAACAAAGTCTCCTACTGTTTTTCTCCATGCTTTAGCACTTCTATGCCTCATGCATGTTAAGGAGTTGATAGAAGGAAAGGTGATGGGATAAACTACCTGAATTCTGGAGAGGTGAAAACACAGATTTATGCAGTTGTAATGCTTTTTTTAATCTTCTCATGTTTATATTCCCCCAGTGTGGTTAGCTCTGGGAATGCAGAGTTCTTGTGGCCTGGCCTCAGAACCCCCTGTGAGCACTACATGGATCATTTAATTTAAATTTAGTGTAATTTGAACCTTGTTTGGTGAGAACTGCCCAAACACTGCCTTGAAGAACTTCCTGGTGTAAATGGAATATGAAACAAAGCTGGAATTTCCCTCTTTCCCATCCCATCTCTTATTAAAACTCCTTGTAATGTTTTTACTGATGTTTATTTTTATTTTTCCCCACTGCAGATCACAATGAAGATGGTGCCAAAAATGCTGTCACCCTTGGTGAGAGACTGGGCTCCTGAGGCCTTTGTGATTTCCTTCAAACTGGAGACAGATCCCCAGATCCTCCTGGATAAATCTCGGCAGGCTCTGGAGAAATACCGTCACCAGGTGGTGGTGGCCAATGTCCTGGAATCCCGGAGAACCTCTGTCATCATTGTCACCAGGGACTCACAGACTCCCTTATCCCTGTCTGATGAGGAAATAGCACAAGGCATGGAAATAGAAGAGAAGATTGTGAGTTACCTCCAGGGCCAGCACACGACCTTTATAGAGAGAAAAGGCTGAGGAGCAGCTTGGAGGAAATAAGGGAATGGTGCTGCAGAGGGAGTGGGGCTGGAGCGATTGCCTGTCCAGGTAAATAAACCAATCCCCATGGAACACTAAGGAGGGCTCTCCAACTCTGTCACTTTTATACAGCTTGGCCACGGCTATTGCACCTTTGTAAAAGAGAAATACACGGAAGTGAAACCATTCCAAAGGATATTTGTCCTGGTGTCTAAAGGAGGAAGGAGCTTGTTTCTGTCCCGTGGGCTGGGAGAACTGGGAGGACAAGAAATGATGAAGGTCTCTGTATATAAAGAATTTCTTGAATCTCCCTCTTTGAATTTTCTTTTAGAATGGCTGGAGGAAGGAATGGGGCTTTGCAGGAAAGGTGTGCTCATTTTATGGCTGGAGTGGGGAATCTCTGGTGTTGAGAGTGGATGGTGAAACCAGGGTAGCAAAAAGGAATATGAGGTGACAGCAACTTTGGGGGAGCAGTTCTTGTGCCAGGAGAGATCCTGGGAGAGATTCTATGTTCCTACATTTCAGGTGCTGCAGCAGCGTCCCTAAAGCATCTGTTTCAAAGGTTTTCCTTCCATCCCAGGTATTTGAAGGTTGCTTTGCTTCATATTCCATTTACATCAGGAAGTTTTCCAAGGCAGTGTTTGGGCAATCCTCACCAAACAAGGCTCAAGTGTCACTGCAGAGCTCTGTAAACAAAGACAAAGCCACATTTGGCACAGACCACCAGAAGATGGATCCAAGCTTGAGGTCAAGGTTGGAGAAGGGGAGTGGGCACTGATGGGGGTGGTGTCCAGGGAAGGGAATGGAGCTGGGGAAGGAAGGGGCTGGAGCACCAGGAGTGGCTGAGGGAGCTGGGAAAGGGGCTCAGCCTGGAGAAAAGGAGCCTCAGGGGGGACCTTGTGGCTCTGCACAACTCCCTGACAGGAGGGGACAGCCGGGGCGGGCTGGGGTTTGCTCTCAGGGAACAAGGGAGAGGATGAGGAAACAGCCTCAGGCTGTGCCGGGGGAGGTTCAAGGTTGGATATTGGGAAAATTGTTCATGGAAAGGTGTTCAAGTATTGGTGCAGGCTGCCCAGGGCAGTGGTGGAGTCACCATCCCTTGAAGTGTTCAAAAACAAGTGTGGATGTGGCACTTGGAGACAAGGGTTATGGGTAAACATGGCAGTGCTGGGGGAATGGTTGGACTCCACGATCTTGGAGGGCTTCTCCAGGCATAGTGATTCCATGATTCTCTGACAGCAGAAGGGGTGGCAGTGATTGACCCTGGAAGGGAAAGCTTCCTCTTGGCTGTGTGGATTTAGAACTGGAATGTTCCTGGTTTTATCTAAACCCTTTTCAAACAGTTACCAACTTCAAAGTGTGTGTTCCTCATGCCTGCAGGAAACTTAATGGCAGCTTTCCTGCTGTCCACTGTGTGTCTGTTCACGGGCTGTCCTCAAAATAAATGCACTGGGATCCTGGAAAGAAGCACAACAGCACATGGGAATGCTGGAAACATTTCCAGAGGCAAGATTGTGCTCTGGGTAATACCATGGAGTGTTCAGGAGGCAGCAGTGATTTTTGTAATAACACCAATCCTCTAAAAGTGAGGGTGCTCAGCAAACAAGGGAAATAAAGCCAGAAGAGCAAGAAAAGAGCATGAGGATGGGATCAGTGGATCCCATCAGTGATGGGAGAAGTCCAGGTTGGTCAGGAGGGGAGAGATACAGCTGGTAACTGAGTCAGGTGAAGGAACTCACAACTTAACTGTGGCCAGGACTGATAAAGAAGGTGAATAAACTCCAAGAATTGCCTGTCTTCATCTCCCAGTATGTAATTGATGGGAATGTTGAGTCTGGGATTTCCCTTGTGTTAGTTTGGAGTCTCGGTAGACAGCATGGATGGGCCAGCAGGGATGGGAATATAAAAACTTGTGTAAGTTGAACATGCCCTTGCAGGACTGTTGGGACAAGGGCTGGGAGAAATGCCACCAATATTGTCTTCAGAGTGTCCTTGGATTTCTCGGAGGTGGTTGGGAAGGAGAGGAATAATCTGAGCTTTTTGAGGAGCAGACTGGGGCAGTGGGCCCAGGGAATCTTGGGGTTTCATTGGACTTGGGAACACACTGTGGGCTTCCAGCAGCATTGTATCTGCCCATATTTGTGAAGTGCTGGTTGGGCAGATTCCCAGTCAGGGATGCAGCTGTTCCATGTGGGAGGTTAAACCAAGCCCATGAGTGCTCCCACCCTGGCAGTGTTTGGGCACCAGCACTCTGGGAATGCTGATTGTGGTAGCTAAGTTGGAAGCAGCTCCTGCAAGTCCAGGATCTGTCCATTGTTTTCTGAGGATTCCAGAGGGCTCAGTGGAAGGTCCTCACTGGACTCTGACATGTCTCTCTTCTCCATGTCCCAGTCTTCTCCTTTCTCTACCATCCCCTTGTGCAGTGTCTTCAGCCAGTGAGTTGCTTCTGCAGGATGGGCCTACTTAGCTCTTCAGTTCCTCAATCTCATGGAGTCATCTTTGGGATTCAAGGGCCTTTAAAGCTCATCTCATTCCACCTTCCACTGGCTGAGGTTGCTCCAAGCCCTGTCCAACCTGTCCTGGAACACTTCCAGGGATGGGGTAGCCACAGCTTCTCTGGGCAGCCCATGCCAGGGCCTCCCCCCTCACAGGGAAGAATTTCTTCCCAATATCCCATCTAACCCTGCCCTCTGGCAGTGGGAAACCATCGCATCTTGTCCTGTCACTCCATGTCCTCATCCGAAGTCCATCTCCAGCTCTCTTAGAGTCCATTGTAGGAACTGGCATAGTCTCTAAGGTCTCCCTAAAGCCTTCTCTTCTCTAGGCTTGTCTGCATGTACTTGCCCTCTTCCTCTTCAGCTCCAGCAGATTCACTTGAAGTTTAGAAGAAAATCAGGAAAACTTTCGGTGACCCGGGAGTGACCCCGGAGGGAGAGGCGCTGCGCCCGCTGTCAGCCGCCAGGGGGCGTCATGGAGCGAGTGGGGGGCGTGGCGGGGGCGCGGCCTCTTCCCGCGATACGTGACGTGCGGGGGCGTGGCCTCACGTGGCCCATCACGACTTTGCTGATGGGGGCGCGCCGGCAGCAAGGGGCGTGGTCTGTTGCCATGGCGCCGGGGCACTTCCCGCCGCATGGACGCGGTCGCCGCCGCCCCGGTGGGTGTCCGGGACCGGCCCGGGGCCGTCGGAGGCCGGTTGTACCCCCGGGACCAGCCCAGTGGGGAGCTCGGGGTACTGGTTGTACCTGCGGCACCGGCCGGCCCGGGGGTGATTTCGGGGGGTCGGTGGTACCCCCAGGATCGGCCCGAGGGGATCGGGGTACCCGCGACCCCCCCGTCTCTCACGGCTCCTCTGGCTGCCCCTCAGGCCGAGACCCCGGTGCCGGCGGACACCATCCGGCGCTGGCTGCGGGCGGAGGGAGCCGACCCCGCCGCCCCGGCCGAGGAGCAGCTGGGTCTGGCCTGGCGGCTTCTGCGGCGAGCGGAGACCCGGCTGGGCGAGCTGGAGCTGAGGCGGGCCCAGGACATGAGAGATGTAAGAGTCGGAGAGCGGTCCCGCCTGGGGCCTGTCCTAGGAAGGGAACGGAGCTGGAGAAGGAAGGGGCTGAGGGAGCTGGGAAAGGGGCTCAGCCTGGAGAAAAGGAGGCTCAGGGGGGACCTTGTGGCTCTGCACAACTCCCTGCCAGGAGGGGACAGCCAGGGGGTCGGGCTCTGCTCCCAGGGAACAGGGACAGGAGGAGAGGGAACGGCCTCAGGCTGGGCCAGGGGAGATTCAGGGTGGACATGAGGAGAAATTTCTTCACTGAAAAAGTTGTCAGGCATTGGTACGGGCTGACCAGGGCACTGATGGCATCCCCATCCCTGGAGGTGTCGAAAGAACGACTGGACTTAGTGCTCTGGTCTGGTGACAAGATAGCGTTTTGGACACTTGGGAGCCTTTTCCAACCTCAGTGGTTCTGGAATATCCCCGGGGTTAGCCCACCCAGGCCTGTATCCCCTGATCCCCCCTCTGTGCAGCAACAGATTCAGGTGTGTCATTGCCATGCTGCTGCCCTCGGGAACTTGGGGTTTATGTCCCCATTCCTCATATTGGGCATCAAAAAGCACCTGGTGAGCCCAGCACCTCCCACAGAACTCTCCACATCCCAGCACCCCCATAGCTGCCTGACCTTCTGACCTTCCAGTCAAGGTTTTACCATTCCCAGGTGTTTCAAAGGCATAAGATATATTATCCTGCAAATATTTGAAGTTTTCCTGTACACATGATGGGGTGGAGAACTTTTTGTGCTGCTGCCTCACTGGAGGCACCAGCAGACATGGAAATAGCCAGGTTTTCTTTATTCCAGGTGGAAAGCTACGTGGGTCATGTCCGTACCCTGACGGAAGAGCAGGATGCCATTGCCTCTGAGTACGAGAAGGAGAACGAGCAGCTCAAGTTGGAGCTGGCACAACTACAGCTGCAGCAGGGTAATCCCTTCCCTCTGGAGTGTGGGCCCTGGGAATGCATTGGCAGGTGTTTGCATCTGGAAAGCTTCTTGGAGAGCTGAGCAGCATGTTTTGGGGAGTGCTCAGGGAGCTCTCAGGGAATTCTCAGTGGTTTGTTGTTTGAGAAGTTGCTAAAAGTGTTAATGAGCTGTTCAAACAGATTTGTAATTGATTTACCGGTTCTTGCCTGCTTTTACTGCCTTTATTCAGGGAGTTTGTCAGGTTCTCCATGTCGCTCTGTTGTTGCATGAATCATCTTCCAGAGGCTTTTTGAAGACTAGAATTGATGGTGCTCTTTAGTTTCCAGCTCTGAATTGTCTGTTGCTCCCACCAAGTCAGGGAATTTGCTCTTGGCTTTGGTTTACACAAACTCCACATGTTTTAAAACAATGTGAGAGACAGGAATTGTTTGCTCTGGCGATTCAAAACTCGGGTGCTTATTGTCATGGAATTCCAGGATAGTTTTGGTTGGAAGAAACCCTAAAGCTCATCCAGTTCCACCCCCAGCCATGGGCAGGGACACCTTCCATTAGACCAAGTTGCTCAGGGCCCCTCAGAGCTTCAGTAATTTTGTTTAAACAAATTATTTCACTTATTTAACTTGAAATAATTTATTTTCAAACTCTAGGGTCATTTTTGCTATGTTTAATTCTTGATTTTCTTCAGTCTTGTTTTGCTCTTTCAGTGGTGCTCATAGCCCATGTCACCATTAACTCCTTTAGTGAGCTGTATTGTCCTGGTCCTAAGATAAAATTGGGGGTGATGGCACAACTTAAAGAGTTACTTTGTGCTTTAGGCTTTGGGGCAACAAATGCAGGAGTTTGGGGGAAATTTTGAGCATCAGTTGGGTTTTCAGGGAGCACATCTGGTGGTGTGACTTTCCAAAGACCAATTTACCTAAAAATTTGATGTCTCTGGGCACTTAAAGCCGTGGTTTGTGGTGAAAAGACTGCTTACAAAGGTTATAATGAGTAATGAGCTTTTGGGATTCTTGCTATGGCAGAAAACTCCATTCCTGGTTCTCTCCCTTTCCACAAGGTGGCAGGAGAAAGACAGAATGTCCCCAAAGCTGGAGCGGTAATTTCTTCCTGGTGGCTCTGCTCCTCTGGATTTTCTCCATTTCTTGGGGGCTCCTGAGGCTGTTGAGCAATGAGTACCCCTGGAACCCTGGAATGGAAGCTGAGATCCTTGTCCATGGATCTCGGTGTATCCAGGAGGGACTGCTGGTTGCCATCCAGTTGTTCCCAGTGTGTTGTCCCTGAGGGAGTTGTGTGGCTTTGGTGCTGTAGTGTTTCTGGAGGGATTTTTTGGGGGATATCACTCAGATTTTGAGATTCAGGACTTGTTGACTCGCTGCTGCCATTGGCCGCTATCCTGGGATGTGTGTGGATAATTTAAGAATCTGGAAGCCCTGCTCCCTCTGGGCTGTCACCTGCAGGGAGAGGTGCCAGCACTGAGATGTTTTGGGTCCTTGTAGAGCACTTTTTTGAGTGACTGGTCCTTATATCCAGGTTTGTTCACCTGGAGCAGAGGAGGCTGAGGGCAAGCTGAGGGCAGAGCTCATCCCAGGCTGCAGCTCCTCTGGAGGAGGATTTTATCTGTGCTCTCTGGGACCACGGAAAGGACATGAGGGAATGGCTGGAGCTGTGCCGGGGGAGGATTTAGGTTGGGTATCAGGGAAAAGTTCTTCCCCAGAGGGTGCTGGGCACTGACCAGACTCCCCAGGGAATGGGCATGGCCCCAACGCTGCAAGAGCTCCAGGAGCATTTGGACAATGCTCCCAGGGATGCACAGGGTGGTATTGTTGGGGTGCCTGTGTAGGGCCAGGGATTGGACTGGATGATCCTTGTGGGTCCCTTTCAGCTCAGGATATTCTGTGGTTCCGTAGTTCTAGGTCAGCCTCTTCATAAAAAAGTCCTCCTGGCCACCTCTAGTATGGAGTGGCTGGATGTGCTTGTGGTGGAGATTCTGCCCAATCCCAAAGGCCTCTGTCAGGCTGCTCGAGGTCTCTAATGTGTCCCTGCTGCAGGGTTCTATGCTGCATCCCTGTGTCTGTTGCCCAGGTGTCTGCTTTTCATCAGAGTTCTTGGAATCATGGGAATGTTGAGGTTGGAAAAGCCCTCTAGGGTCATCAAATCCAACCATTCCCCCAGCACTGTCAAGTCCACCCCAAGTGCCACATCCACACATTTTCTGAACAATGCCAGGAATGGTAACTCTACTGCTTCTCTGGGCAGCTGTGCCAGTGCCTGACCAGCCTTTCAATGAATATCTGACCTGAACCTCCGCTGGCACATCATGAGGCCACTTCCTCTTGTCCTGTTCCTGTTTGCTGGGAGCAGAGCCTGACTCCAACTGGCTGCCCCCTCCTGGGAGGCACCCTCAGGGAGTTGTGCAGAGCCAGAAGGTCCCCCCTGAGCCTCCTTTTCTCCAGGCTGAGCCCCCCAGCTCTCTCAGCTGCTCCCCATAGGGTTTGTGCTTCAGGTCTTGCTCCCCCTGTTATTTTTGCAGGACACCCAGATGCCAGCAGGCATAGGATGGTACAGTGGCTTGGGCTGGAGGAGAGGATTGTGGAAAGACAGACTGTAGTCTGCTGGGATTGTCAAAAATGTGGGCAAGGCAATAGGACAGGATAGTGGTTGGTAGCTTTTGGAAGCACTGAAAGGAGAATGGGAAGGGGCAGTTGAGGACAGTGGCTAGTTCAAGCTGGTGATACAAAGGAAGGACCTGAGCTGTGAATGATGCAGGGTGAAGGACAGGATCTGTGCTGATACACCTGAGCTGAGAGCTGGGGAAGGAAGCCCGGAGGCCCCCGTGTGGGCTCTCAGGTCTGAGCACACTCCCTCTTCCAACAGCAGGCAAATGAATCAGAAACTCTGCTTGGTCTGGCATCGCTTAGAGCAACTTGAGCTGCTAAAAGCTGTTTCATAAAATCATGGAATTATGGGATGGGTTGGGTTGGTAGGGATCTTAAGCTCATCCCATTCCACCCCGTACCATGGGCAGGGACACCTTCCACTATCCCAGGTTGCTCCAAGCCCCATCCAACCTGGCTTTGGACACTTTCAGGGATAGGGCAGCCGTAGCTTCTTTGGGCAACCTGTGCCAGGGCCTCACTACCCTCACAGCCAAGAAATTCTTCCGAGTATCCCATCTAACCCTGTCCTGTGTCAGTGGGAAGCCATTCCCCTTTGTCCTGGCACTCCAGGTCCTTGGCCAAAGTCTCTCTCCAGCCCTCCTTTAGACTCTGAGGATAGTTAGTGCTGGTGACTGACAGAGAGCAGATTCTGAAGATAAGAAGTAAATCTCTGCTCATACATTTGCTTCCTGCCCATCCTGGGTTCGCAGGTTCCTACAGGGAGCAGCCAAGGCTGGTTGATGCTGGGCTATCGAGCTGAGCGTCATCTCATCTGATACCTCTGCCCAGAGTGACATTTTTCCTTCCCTCCAGGCAGTTCCTGACCCGTTTCTGATGCTCTTGCTGAAAGCACCGGGTGTTGTTAGAGGGTAGATCGATGGCGCTCCCGAAAGCCTTCCTGAAAAACAAGTGCAATGGCAGTGAAACACAGCGCTGGGGGAGCTGCCTGGATTTGTTTAAAAAGTGGAATAAAAAGAAAACACAGTCATGGTCAGAGCTTGTTTGTTGTAACAGCTGGACTGGTTAAACACACCCAACAGGGCTGGAGGATGTAGGACTGTGGTAGGGTGCAGTGGCTGCCGTTTCTCAGAGTATTCCTGGGGTAGGAAAATACAAATATTAATATAAAATTTGCTTCCTTCTGTTGCATGACAGTGCCTGGGGCAGGGGTTGGCTTTTCCCAGACACTGGATGCGGGAGTGAACGGGTTTGTAAGGAGTCAATGGGGTTTACTCATAGGTAACCTGTGCTGTGTGGGCAGACCTCTGTCATCCTCACAAATCCTTTTTCCTCTTCAGCCTCTGGAATATGTCTGGGATCTAAAATGATACCACTTCATCCTGCATTGCAGGCTGGGGACAAGGGGAACACTGGCAGGTGAAGGTGGTTTCAGGGCACAGGGGGTCCCATCCTGGGCATAAACCAGAGCAGTTTCTGTTCATTTTAGTGGTAATTTGGCAAAACCGTGGGAGGAAGCTGCCAGGCAGGTTGGTGGTTCAGGTTAGTGTGATCCATGGGGTCTTCCCGAGGCACATGGAGCAGTTTTGCATAAACAGCCTTGTTTGCTCTGCTGCAGCAGGAAGCTGCTGGGGAGCCCTGTTTGACCCTGTATTGACCAGGCTGTGCTTTGTCTCCCTGGGGAAGACGCCTGGGAAACCGCAGGGTGTTTTCCATCCACAGGACTGGATGGAGCCAGCTGCGAAGCGCGGAGTGGAAACATGGGATCGATTGGAGCCTCGGGATGTGGTTGTGCTGGGTCCTGTGTTAAATCAGTGCATGAGAGTGAGGGACAGGCTTGTCCAGGGCTCTGTATGTTCTGTGTCTGAGGAATATTTGCTCTGCTGAACCTCTGCTCTCCAACTCTAGATCCCTGAGCAGGGAAAGAGTATGAATATCCCTCCTACCTCTATACAACTCCCTGCACTTCACATCTTACAACACTTGTAATTGGTTTGGGCTAGAAATTTGGTCTGTTGGATTTGGTTTTAATATGAATTACACAGGGAGTGTTTGAAAAGCCCTCTCCTGGCTCCACAAGCTGCTGGATCCAATGCAGGAGTTGCTGCCCTCATCATGCCAGACACCAAAGGTTCCTCATTTTCTCCTGGCAGGTAAATTCCAACCACACCAACCAGGGGATCTTTTTAACAACTGCTGGTTGCACAAACAAAATGGTGCCCAGCCATAAATTGACTCCTGCAAGTCTTGTTGTTGCCTTTCTGCCTTAAAGACCCTTGAGTCCGGAAATTTTTCCCAGTACAGAGTCTTCCTGGCTATAATTTTTGAATAAACGTTGAAGCACTGGCAGTTTCATTCTTAAAGGTGTTCAGATCTGCCTCCTTCCTAGACATTCCTTGGGAAAATAGTGATGCTCTCTAGGAGTGATCTGGTATTTTGTGTGTCTCCTGCCAAAGAAAACATCTGTGACTCCGTGTCCAACTGTTTGCTTTCTCTCCAAGGTTGGACTTGATGATCTGAGGGTCAGAACTGATGATCTTGGAGGTCTTTTCAACCTTAATGATTCTCTGGTTCCCTCAGTATCTGTTTAATCTGGTGTTTAGTTTCCACCAAGCTGAACTTGGGGTTGAAGAGGCTGAGGATAAACCAGGTTGGGAGAACTCTGCCTGGGGGGAGGAAGTCCTATCACATGCTTGGCAGGCAGGGAAGGGTATGTGAAGAGAAAGCTTGGGAGAGAGGGAATAGGGCTGAGATAATGGATGGCAAGGAATGGGAGTGAAGTGAGGGAAGTGGGAAGCAGGAGAGACTTGAGGAGCTGTTGAGCTCCAGGATAAATGGGGCTGTTGCAGTGAGGAATGTTTAGAGGAGCTGGCACAGATCTCTAGGAAACCCTGCCCTTTGTTTCTCCTTTGCTGACACCAAGCCTTGCCTTGCCTTGCAGAAACCCAGCTGAAGGAGGTGGAGGAGATGCTGGAGCAGGAAGGTTTATCCCAGATCTCCTGCAGTGCTGTCAGTGAACAGGTCGCATATTTCCTGGTGGAGCGGGCAGCGCTGCTGGGAAAGCTGGAAGTGGCAGCCCGGCAGCTGGAATCCCACAGCATAATTGATGGGCTCCAGGTACCTCCTGCTCTGTGGCTCTGGCTGCCTGCGAGCTGCGGGAAAGGAATATTCTTGGGATATTTCTGTAATGAAAATTGTTTCTCCTGTCTCTGAGGCCACTGTGCAGTCTCGGGTCTGAAATACTTGAAGGAGCTATAAGCAGGATGGAGTGAGAGTATTTCCGAGAGTCTGGAATGCCAGGACAAGGGGGAATGGTTTCAAACTGACAGAATATGTCTAGATTGGATATTGGGAAGGAATTCCTGGCTATGAGAGTGGTGAGGCCCTGGCACAGATGCCCAGAGAAGTTGTGACTGCCCTATCCCTGGAAGCGCCCAAGGCCAGGTTGGGCTTGGAGCAGCCTGGGATAGAGGAAGGTGTCCCTACCCATAGTAGGGTGTGGAATGGGATGACTTTAAGATCCCTTCCAACACCAAACCAGTCTGGGATTCCAGGATTCTAAGTCAGTGCCTTTCTTAATTCTCACACTTTGCACTTGATTTACTCCCACATCTGCACAGAGACAGTGAAATGGATTATTTGTAATCCTGTGTTGAGGAGTTTGTGACGTGGTTGGTGTAAGGATCTTCACTGGGTAAGAATTACTTTCTCTGGGTTTAGCTGGAGCACAGGTGGCTGAGGGCAGATCTCACTGGGGGCTGCAGCTTCTCCTGAGGGGCAGCTCCGATCTCTGCACTTTGTGAGCAGGGCCAGGATCTGAGGGAGCAGCTGGAGCTGTGCTGGGGGGTTTGGGTTGGATATCAGGGAAAGGTTCTTCCCCAGAGGGTGGCTGGGCACTGCCCAGGCTCCCCAGGGAATGGTCATGGCCCCAAGGCTGCCAGAGTTTCAGGAGCATTTGGACAGCGCTCCAAGGCACAGGGTGGTATTGTTGGGGTGCCTGTTCAGGGCCAGGGATTGGACTGGATGATCCTTGTGGGTCCCTTTCAGCTCAGGATATTCTGATTCTATCGTTCCAAGGCCATCAATTTCCACCTACTCCTGACTTATGGCCAAATCTCCATGGAACTGGAGTCCAGGAATGCTGTGGGATTCCAGTAGCTGCTGTTTGTCCCTGAGGTCCCAAGCAGTGAGGAGGGAGCAAGACCTCAAATAGGGGTCAGGGCTCCTTCTCTTGTTCCTTTCTCTTTCTTCCTGCTGACAGGAATGGAATCACACAACTGTTTGGATTGGAAGTGACCAGGGACACCTTCCCCTAGACCAGATTGCTCCAACCTGGCCCTGAACATTTCCACGGAATTGTTACAAACCTAATGCTCTTTGTTTCCAATTAACCACAGCTTCTCCACAGTTCTTACACTGGACACTCTTTCTATGTCTTTAATCAGGTGAAGGACACATTGGAGATGTGTTTTCCCGGAAAACAGTCTCCCTGACAGGACTGATTGCTCTCCCCAGTGATGTCATTGCTGACTGTGCCTGTGGAGCAGAAACTGTTGATTAAACATTCCATTGTTCCCGAGAGCATCCCACTTGTTTTGTAGAACCATTAGTGTTACATGTTAAGGTGTTAATTGCTCTGTTTACTGGCATATGTGGCCTTGCTTGTTCCCAGCTGACCTGTTCCACTCTTGGAATGAAGGGCCAGACACGTTCCTGTCTGGTACAGGGATGAATTCAGCTTTTAGCCAGACTGCTCAAGCAGAATTGATTGTTTTATTGCATCCCCAGACAGCAGACAGCAGAAAGGTGGGATACAAACCTGCCTCTCTGTGTGGTCAGCTCTGAGAAATCCATATGGAAATGCCTTCTAGATTCATGGCATGTGCTAGCTCACTCACCCTCTGAAGTGCCAAATATCAATGGCAACCAATGTGCTGAGCCTTGGGACCCTCTCAATGCAGATGCAGTGGAGCAGGAATGTGTAACTCCATAAAAAAGAGGGACATGGAGCAGTGGTCCAGGGAAGCTCCTGGAGTTCAAGTCCCTGTGCCTGGGTCAGGGTAATCTGAGAATGAGCACAGGCTGGGGGAGGAATTAATGGAGAGCAGCCCTGCGGGATGGATTTGGGAATTCTTGTGGATTGAAAGCTGTACATGAGCCAGGAGTGTGTGTTTGCACCCCAAAGGCCAAACAGCGTTGTGACTCTGCTCCTCTCTGAAGAGACCTTCCCAGCAATGCTGTTCCAGCTCCCGGATCCCCAGCACAGGAAGGACCTGTTGGAGAGAAGCCATGGAGATGCTCTGAGGGCTGGAGCATCTTGGGAGCCAGGCTAGGAGAGCTGGAGGTGTGCACCTGGAGAAGGCTCTGGGGAGACCTTAAAGCCCCTTCCAGTGCCTGAATGGGCTGCAGGAGAACTGGAGAGGGACTTTGCACAAGGGTCTGGAGTGCCAGGACAAGGAGAAATGGGGGAGGAATTCTTGGCTGTGAGGATGGTGAGGCCCTGACATAGGATGCCCAGAGAAGCTGTGGCTGCCCCTGGATCCTTGGAAGTGTCCAAGGCCAGGTTGGACGGGGCTTGGAGCAGCGTGGGATAGTGGAAGGTGTCCTTGCCCATGGCAGGGGGTGGAATGGGATGGGCTTTAAAGTCTATTCCATTCCAAGCCTTTCTGTGATCCTATGATTCCGAGTCTCCCAGTGTTACTCTGATAAAGTGAGCCAATCACACTCAGTGACAACACTTTGGGCAAAACTGAGCCCTCCAGCTCTCATGGGCAGGCCCAGGAAATCAGAGGTCTTAAAAAAATAGTGGACCCACAGAGCTCCCAGGAGGAGCTGGGAAAACTGAGGGATTTTCACAAGGGTTTGGGATAGCTCTGGTTGAAACATTCCTGTCGAGTATAAGGCATGGTAACAAAACCCCTTCTGGTCAAGATACGTTGGAACTGAAAATCCCCCTCATGATCCTGAGGGACGCATGGCAGTACTGAGGGACACACGGCCCTGTGCTGGTGGTGCTGTTATTCAGGAACATCTCTGTGTGCAAGGCTGGCTCTGCTTGCACCTCTCAGGCATTGGGAGCTGAATTCCCACAGCAGCAGGAATGCACACAGCTTCCTGGGAAGACAGAAATAAGGAAATACACATTTTCCTGCTGGCTCATAGTTGAGATTTCATAGAATCACCAAGGTGATTGCCAATGCCCTCCAAGATTGTTGAGTTCAACCATTCCCCCAGCACTGCTAGGGCCACCAGGAACCCATGTCCCCAAGTGCCACATCCACACAGGTTTTGAACACTTCCAAGGGACGGTGACTCCACCATTGCCCTGGGCAGCCCATTCCAATGTCTGGCCACGCTTTCCATGAAGAAATTTTCCCTAATATCCAATCTAAACCTCCCCTGGCACAGCTTGACACCATTCCCTCTTGTCCTGTCCTTGTTTCCTGGGAGCAGAGCCAGACCCTCAACTGGCTGCCCCCCCTGTCAGGGAGTTGTGCAGAGCCAGAAGGTCCCCCCGAGCCTTCTTTTCTCCAGACTGAGCCCCCGCAGCTCCCTTAGCTGTTCCTCATCACACTTCTGGTCTCCCTCATTTCAGGTTTGTCCTTAAGCAAGTTGGGTGGGTTTTTACTGGGTTTAGAGTAAAAAACCCAGAGGCCAGTGTTACAGCCTCATCATCAGGCTGTGCCCAGCATGGGCAGGAAATAATCCCTTCTACTGAGAGCCAGTAGAAGGGATTATTTCACCTCACATTTCAGGGCAGGGCTGCCTGGTGGGCATCTCCTGCCTTTGGTTTGTCCCAGAACTGGCACTGGAGATGAGGAAATACACATTTTCCCAATGGGACCAGTGTGGAGGGGGTGACAAACAGCTCTGTCTCGGTCACATCAGGGTTCCTCATTTCCATTGGCACATTAACCCTTGTGCTTCAGTTCTGCAGGGAAGAGATGGAGGAGGAACCGTCATCGCCTGCAGGAGTTGTAGGAGATCTGGATGAGGCCCCACAGAGGCTGGTGGTGTCCAAGGAAGATATCCAGAGAGTGGCAGAGGGGCTGGATACACAAAGCAAAGAGCAGAGTGGAGCGGGTAAGTGCTGCTCTGGTGTCCACTTCTGGCCTGCTCTGGAGGGGGGCCAGTCTGTCCTCCCTGCTTGGAATGTGGGAAAATCAGTGCCAGGAGTCAGCCTGCTCCATAGGAGGTGGGAATGCAATCGTTAACAGTCACAAATCCATTAATTCTGAGGCTGGGCTTCTCTGATCTGTGATGCAGCTGCACAGTCTGGATGAATTTCCTATCCCTGGGAATTTCCTATCTCCTCTCCAGGGAGAGCTTTCTGCCCTGGGAGGGGATGGGGAGGGGATGATGACTTGGCCTGGAAGCAGAATAGCTGAATTACCATGTGCACAGGGTTAGTTAGCAGAGCTGGACCTCTTATCCCAGGGTTCTCAAGGTACAGTTTGGGATGTTGCCTCCATAGGATTCTTAGCAAGTGCAGCAGTGGGAAAGTGACTGGGTACATTGTCCTTGCTGAGAATATTCCCTTCACCTCCTTCTTGAAATAACTGTTGACCAGTCTTGAAGTGTTATTTATTAGTAGGAATTTTTAATAAATTCTGACTACAGAAAGAAACAGTTTTCTGAAGGGAGATGTGGTAAAGCTGCTCTTGGAGTGAAATGTCAATGGAAAATGTCTTTAGTGACACACAGGTGTCTGGATGCTCTTTTGGGGGACTCCTTGCATTGTCCCCAAATCTGTGATGCAGAATTTCATTGGAGAACAGCAACTGGGATGAGGTGACTCATCCCAGCCCTGTGTGCCTTTGCAGGGACCAACTACTTCAGGAGACCAGCCCTACCTGGGGCAGGTTTAGGGCAGAATTGCAGGTCCTGGGGCTCCTCTTGGTGCTCACACACAGCACCAGGACCTGAGAGTTTCTTTCCCACCCCGTCAGCCCCATCAGCTCCTTTCCAGCTGCATCAGCTCCTCTCCAGCCCTGCCAACTCCTCTCCAGCCCCAGCAGCTCCTCTCCAGCCTCCAGCCCCATCATTCCCAGCCTTTTCATCCCTGTGCTGGGTGGGGATTGATCCATAGTCTCCAGGGATGGGATGAGTGATGTGGCAGCTCCAGTGCTGACTCTCTGGAGCATGGACAGGCTCCAGCCTGGGACTCCCACGGATTGTAGCCTGCGCAGGGAAATCTGTGCTTTATGAGACGTTAGATGAATACAAGGCTTTACAAAATGTGAGTAAGGGTTTAATGCATGTTTTGTCTCCAGGATTTGTTGTGCTGTGTGTGCAAAATGAGGTGACAATGTTGCAGCGGCTTCCCTGGTTCTGTATCTCTGTACAGCTTCTCCTCCTGGCGAGCTCTGAGCCAACTGCTCTGGGCATCAATTGATTTGCTACTAAAAACCTAAACTGGGGTCACTCATCTTTAGTAAAACATCCTTAAACAGCATATTTGGTTCAGTGATAACTTGTGTGCATTGGAGGGAAGAATTCCTGACCAGTTTGAACCCAGTTAGTGGGATTTTGGTGAGGAAAGGCTTTAAATGGTATTTAACAAAGGAAGGATAAGGAATAAGGAAGGTTGCAGGGTTTTTCCAAAGTGAACAGGGCTGCCACATTCAAACACTGTTGTCCTTGTGGAATCACCCCTGTGGTCAGCCCTGAAGGCAGCTGAGGGAGAAAAACAGCAGAAGGAATGGGAAAATAAGGGATGGTCAGGATTTTTGCAAGAGGAAAAGAACTGGAATTTTATTTTTCTTTCTTTCATCAACCTTTTAATCATCATTTTATTATAATTTTATAATCAATTTGTGTAGTGGTCAAACAGGCTTTTGAATAAAATTTCCATTCTGGTGGAAGCTGGGAGTTAGAATGAGATGATCTTCAAGGTCCTTTCCCAACCCAATCCAACCCATTCCGTGATTCTGTGGAGATGTCCTTTGCTTTTTATTTCAAATGACACAACTGAAAATCCAATATCAGAATCCTTGTTTGAAAAAGGAATTTGTTGCTTTTTCCAAAATGGAACCAAAAAGTGGATTTTTTTTTTCCTGAATAGAAGTCAAATTTAAACTAAAATTTCCTGTGCCCAGTGTTAAGCTGAAAAGGGAAAAAATATTTCTTTCCTTTTCTCTAAGGAAAATTGTCTCCCCAAGACAGGGGGATACCAGTGTGTCCTCCACATGTGCTTGTAATACAAACACCTCTTCCTGTTTCTGCCCTGGAAATATTGGGAATCTGCATTAATTGGTGTTGGGATTAATTTATTGATTGATCCATTGAAAAATTGGTGTGCAGTTTTTCCAGTTGCAGCCATTATGCAACACATAAATTTTAATGTGTGGACAACACGGATACATTGGCTGGGATTGTGTTCCTGCTTGTGGTAGTGATGGTTTTTATGGTGAAAATTCAAAACGTGGCTGTTGGGGTTTTCCAAAGAGAAAGTGAAACCCATATTAGATGAGGTGAGTGATTTAAATGAGGTTTACCTCCTGGATCCAGAGGTAAACTGAATCCCTGGAATAAGGATGGAGAGACTGCTGTTGAACCTGGATCTCCAGTGACATCAACCTTTGCTGTGGGAGGGAGAGGGCATGGATGTGGGGTGTGTTCCCACATGGATGTGTCCCATGTGGATGTGTTCCATGAAGATGTGTTACCATGTGGATGTGGAATGTGTTCCCATGTGGATGCAGGATGTATTCCCAGTAGATGTAGGATGTATTCCCATGTATTCCCAGAGGAAGAGGGATGTGTTTCCAGGGGATATAGGATGTGTTCCCATGTGGATGTGGGATAGATTCCCAGTGGATGTGGGATGTGTTTCCAGTGGACGTGGATGTGTTCCCACGTGGATGTGGGATGTATTCCCAGCGGATGCAGGATTTATTCACAGGTGGGTGTAGGATGTATTCCCAGTGGATGTGGGGTGTGTTTCCAGGGGATGTGGGACATGTCCATGCTGCCTCCCACCTTTCTCATGTGTGGGATCAGCCTGGAATCCATGCTTGGAGTGTGGGCCAGGCAGGGCCTGGCAGGGCCAAGCCAGTGACTGCTTTTCCTGGTGCTGCTGTCTCCAGACAGGACTGAGCTCCAGAGGGCCATGGAGCACAACAGCCGACTGGACAAGGAGATCCTGGCGCTGCGGGCACGGGTCCAGACGCTCGACCTGGAGAGGAAAGCATTCCTGGAGCTGGTGAGGATCCACAAACCAAGCCAACAATCCTGGGCTGGCTCCGGAAGTCACCCCTGCTCCCAAATCTGCCCCGCCTTCCCCTTTCCCCTCCTCATTCTATGGCCAGTCTTTCCAGAGCTGCAGTTTGGCTGTGTCATAGTTCATGGAGCAGTAAAATTCGAGAAATAGGAAGAATGCAGCTCTGGAAACTTCCTTCCATGCAGGAAGAGGTTGAGGGACTCCAACTGAGTGGTTGAAGACTTTGGGACACATTTTCCTGTGCCCATAGAGAGAGATCAGCTCCCTGCTTTTGGTCAGTGTTTACCCCAGCTCAGGTGTGTAAACAGGGTAAGGAACACATGTGCCTTTCCCTGAACTGGATTAAAGAGTTTAGCCTAAAGTTTAGCTTAAAACCGCCATCAGCTGGTTAGAAATCCATTTGAAATTTATGCTCATTTTTGATCCCTCTCAGCCCCTTTTAAGTTAAAACAATGTAGTTTTTAACTCAACCACATTGATTGATTTGCTTATTTTCTGTGGATTCTCTAAATGGAATTACTTATATTACTATTATGTTACTATTAGTTAAATGCTTGGTGTTATACAGCCAGGATTCTCTAAATGCCACCTAGAATTAAGGAACAATTATGGAACTATCAACCAGATAATTCCTTACTGAGGTTGCCAACAGGGAAGGGATAGAAGAGTCTGCTTCCTATTAAAATGTATAATTGGGCACAAAATCTGCTCTTATCTTTTCTTATCTCCTGATTTCCTTGTATCAGCCTTTGGGAGCCTGGAACTGCCTCTGCCATCCCAGCACTGAGAGCTCTTGGCTGTCTTGCAGTTCTCTCACGTCAAATGAGTATTTCTAAATTAATAGAAGTATCTGTGAGGAGATACCTGTCAAATAATATTTATCAGATAATATCTTGAATGGGATTTATTTGCATTTGAGGTGTTCAGAATTTTACAGTATTTTTTATAGTACAAAATTTTTTTATAGTTTTGTTCCTTGCATTTAAAAAAGTTGCTGGTTTTTCCATGTCTGTCATCTCACACCTTGTATTTGCAGCATAGTCTCTTGCTAGAGCTGCAAAAAACCATAACTTAGTTCAAATTCCTCTGTTTACTTATTTTTTATTCCAAATAATGTTTTCCTTGCTGTAGGACATTGCTCCTTTCAATCCTTATGGATACACAAGTGTATGTATAGCTTATAAAAAAGTAGATATAAAATATTAACATCTATTTTTATATGTAGATATATGTGCACGTGTGTATGTGTGTGTGTGTGTGTGTATATATATATATAGGTCTACACAGACAAAACCCATACAGATACATGTAACATATTGTGGTCACTGAACAGGAAAAAATGTAGCCAGACTGAGATCAGTTCCAGCCACGTTAAGCTAGAAGCAAATTCCCTTTATTCCTTAGGAATGGGGTTTAACTGTTGGCACAGAAGTTGGGAACCTCCCAGTTTTTAATTTACAGAAGTAGAAAATGTGCTTTATTACCAACTACAGCAGCTCTGTGTCCTGAAAAGTGTTCTCTTGCCTGTGGGTTACAAAGAGTAGGAGAGGAACAGGCCGGGTAGCTGGCCTGGGATGAGCTGTGGGGTGAAGAGCTGCTGCTAGTAATGGAATTCCATTGATCCCATGGATAGAAGACACTGAAAGGTGTCCTCAGAAATAGCAGTTGGGATCTGACACAATCTGAGTGTGGTCAGGAAGTGAAATAAATTCAGGAAAATCACCATTTAGTGGATTGGAGCAGCAGCACTCCCACTTTTGCTGCTCCTTGTCTGAGGCCACTCAGCAGCTGGAGCAGCCACAGGATCTCAACCAATCCTTCGGGATAAGGAATAGTAATACATTAATAATGAATATGAAAATGGAATGTTCACCAAAACTCAAAGCAGATGTTTTGTGTTGCAGGTGGAACAACTCAAGGAGGAGATCTGTGAGTACCAGCAGAGCGAGAGGCCAGAGCCTCCACCAGCCGAGGGAGTTGGAATGGCCTCACTGCAGGTGTTTCCAAGGGCTCTTTCTTTGTCATTCTGGAAAAAGAGGGTTCCCTCTGCATCCCAGACCCTAGCTGTCCCTAAGAACCTGGATGTTCTGGGGTTGGAGGATTTTGCTCCTAGGGCCGAGAGATGAAGCTGATGTGGCTCGTGTTTTTTCTGAGAGACGTGGGTGGCCTTGGAATTACTCTGTGCACTCATGGGAGAGATGTGGAGCTGTTGGAGCTGAGTGAGGAGGCCAGGGAGATGCTCTGAGGGCTGGAGCCCCTCTGCTCTGGACCCAAGCTGGGAAAGCTGGGAGTGTTCACCTGTAGAAGAGAAGGCTGCAGGGAGACCTCAGAGCCCCTTCCAGTATCTAAAGGGGCGCCAGGAGAGCTGGAGAAGGACTTGGGGCAAGGCCTGCAGTGCCAGGACAATGGGGAATGGCTTCTCACTGCCAGTGGGCAGGGTCAGATGGGGTATGGGGAAGGAATTCCTGGCTGTGGAGGTGGTGAGGTCCTGGCACAGGTTGCCCAGAGAAGCTGTGGCTGCCTCATCCCTGGAAGTGTCCAAGGCCAGGCTGGATGAGGCTTGGAGCAGCCTGAGATAGTGGAAGGCATCCCTGCCGCCTTGGGGCAGGATAAGCTTTAAGGTCTCTCCAACCCAATCCATCCTGAGATTCTGGGATCTCAATCCTAGTTCTGTGCTAATGTTGATTTTCTCTCAGGCACAGGGCACACGGGAGGAAGCAGGAGCTGATGGAGAGACTGGTGCCAGTAGAGCTGCCCCATATCAGGAACATGAAGATCAGGGTGTTGACACTCTACACAAAAGGTGAGAGGTGTAGAAATCCTTCACCCTGTGTGCTTCCACTGGTTCCTGGTGCTGTGCGTCTGGTGCTCTCTCTTGCAGGATTGTTTGATTATTCAGTTGTTTTAAATACTCTTTAGGACTTTGTTCTTCTGCTCCCAAATGGGAAAATTTGGAGATGCAGTCCTGAGGAATCAGTTCTTCCAGTTAAATGCTGATACTTCCTCCAGTTTGTTGCTTTCCTGAAAGAAAAGAGTTAGGCCTTTGGGGCTCTCAAATATGTAAACAGGGATTTCTAAGGGAATTCAAAGCCTTGTTCTCGCAATACCTGCTGAGGAGCTGCTGCACCTCGTCTGGCAGGTTCAAGGAGGAAAGGGGGGCTGATCCTCTTCAAAAAGCCCTCTGGCTCTTTTCCCTTCATATTCCCAAGCCTGTTCTCCACCTCAAGCAGCTGAATTTGCTGTTGTCTGTCTGCTGTTGGCAGCCTCGTGCCTGACCTGTTTCCCACCCACACCTTCATCATTCCTTGTGTAGATCCCATCACCCCTAATTCCCATCTAAATAGGGACAGGCATAAGCCATGCTGGGTGTGAGACTGGAGATCAGCAGGAGAGTGTGAGGAAAACCTCGGCTTTTCCTCACTGGTGGGGAGCAGTTGGGATGCAGTTCCAGCCTTGGTGATGCTGGGTTTTGGTGTGCAGGTGCCAGGAAGCCATGGAGAACATTGAGGGCAGGAATTCCCAGCTCCTTCACAAGCTGCAAAAACTGGAGCAGGAACGCGAGGGTTTGGTTGAGCGCAATGAGGAGCTGGAATCGGTTCTGGGAGAGACACAGATCCAAACCGAGCAAGAGAAGCGACAGCTGGAGAGCGAGGTGGAGGGACTGCACCAGAAAGTGAGTAAGGAATAGGAGAGACAAGGTTTGGGTTTCTTTCATTCCGTCTGGTTATCTCTCTGATTGGAAAAATAGAATGATGTTTGACCCGACCCTGCACTCTGCTGTGTTTAGTTTGACAAGAAAAACAGCCAGAAAAACCTGCCAGTTTGGGAGAGATGGGGAAGGAAAAAATCCCAGCAGGGAGTAAATTACTCTTGTTTGGAAGTGCAGATTCCCCAGTGTTACGGCAGCATTGTCTTTTCCATCTCCTGTTCCCCCCTCACAGAATCCCAGATTGGTTTGATTGGGAAGGGTCCTTAAAGCCCATCGAGTCCCTGCCATGGTCAGGGACACCTTCCTCTATCCCAGGCTGCTCCAAGCCCTGTCCCACCTGGCCCTGAACACTTCCAGGGATGGGGCAGCCACAGCTTCTCTGGGAAAACTGCCAGGACCTCCTCACCCTCACAGGGAAGAATTCCTTCTCAATATTGCATCTAACCCTACTGTCTGGGACACTGATGCTCCTTGATCTCAGGAAATATCACCAGTTAAGTGTCCCGGTGACAGAAGACTGAACTTTGGCATTTCTCCAGGGACAAGATCTTGGAGATGTGCCTGACAGTGCTGAGTGTGAAGGTCCAGGATCTGCAGTGCCTGGAGACATCTGAACACACAAATCAAGGGACAGGGAATTTTTCATATCTTGTGGTGCAGCAGCTGCTGTAAGTGGGTCTGGTCACCTCTCTTGGAAGAGCTCTGAGATCCATCTTGAGAAGCTCTGCTCAATCTTGATCAAGACCTCAGCAGCATCTTCCTAACCTGGGTCCTACTTGATCTTGGGTACCCTCATCCCAGGGTTGCCTGGGTCTATTCCTGTTAATCGGACAAGTCCACTCAAATCATGCTTTGCCTTCAGTAGGTGGATAGAAATTATTTATTATTTGCATGTGACAAATGGGAACCTTTAGAAAATCACAGAAATGAAGCACTTATTGGACATCTGGTTTTCCAGAACCATGGCAACACTGGTGGCCTCTTTTAGCCACCAGTAGGGCCACCTCCATCCTCTGAGCAAGGAGTAGGTTGTGGCTGAAGCTCTCAGGCTGATGCTGCCTTTGTCAGGGTGGTTTTTAGCTTCAGTTTTCTGGAGGGACTCTCCATCCCTCTGGAGTAGCTCTGTGAGGAGCACTGGCACTACAGGCTAGGTTGGCACTGCTTCCCCAGGAAAAATTCTGTGTGGAGCATCACTGCCAGGGTACCTGATCCCTTACAAAGGGAGCAGCTGGGGAATTTACAGGCAGAGAGAACAGAGGAAAACAGACTCTGTTCTGGCCAGGTAGGTAGGTGGAATTCTCCCCACAAAGGCTGGCTGAGGAGGTCCTTCCCATAGGCTGAGGCTCTGCTGCCTGGCCAGGAGCTCTTCCTTGCTGGGGCTCTTGCCCTCTGCCCTCTGTCTGTGCTGGAAATTCTCTCTGCAGTGGGCCTGGAATGATCCATCTTTCCTGACTGGCAGCTGCACCAGTCCAGAGTATCCCTAGGGGATTTCTGTGGTGAGGTTTTAGCACACCCCCCTCCCCCACTGGTTTTCAGTGAGGAATGATGTGTCCTAACACCTGGTGTTGGGTTCAAACATGGTGTTGGAGATGGTGCCAGGGTATCCCACATGGATACACAACTCCAAGCTGGATTGTTAAAGGAAGAGATGAGGAATTCCCAGTCAGTAGCCTCTGGAAAAGCCTCTAAAAACTGGCCAAAGGCAAGTTCAGATACCTTAATGAGGGTGCCAGTGCCACCATGTTTGCCTCCTGTCTTGAAGGAGCCATGGGCTAGCTCTGGGATGGGATGGAAAAGGGTCTGTCCCCCATGGCACTGCTTTGGTTTAACTTGGAGCTTGTTCAGCTCACACCAAACTCTTCCCCCTTGAACAAGAGTGAACACAGCCCTCCACAAATCAAACACTATGTATTTACAGTTTGGACAAATCTCTGCTTTGCTCTGTGGGTTGACACACAGATCCCTGGGAATGCCATGCTTGGGAGCCAAGGAGATGTGAGGCATTTTGTCTGCAGAGGCTTGGCAGCTGCTGCTGCTGGAAAAGAACCATTTTGAGGGATGCAGGGCCATGGATCAGAGGCAGGATGGATGAGGAGATGGGTTTTAACCCTTGGATAGATCTGTCTGCTTAGCTGGAGGTTGCTGAGATGTGTCCTGCATTCCCAGGGGGCTTTAAGAGCTCTGGAGATGAGGAGGGAAGGGGCTGGAACCTGGGCAAGGTGGTGCTGCCTTGGGTGTTTGCCAGTCCTGCCCTGGCTGGGAAAGACTTGGGAGGGTTTTTGGTCCTGGCACAGCTGCAGAAGCCTTGGCTGGTCAGACTATGACTCAGGACCAGCACAGTGGGATACAGAGTGAGGATTGTTCTGCTGCTGGCATGGGATTTGGGAGCACAAATTAAGTGCTTAAAAGTTAATGGCTTGGAGGGAGAACAAAAAATGCATTGCTGGGTATCAGCTTCTGACCAAAGGCTGGCTGGGGGTGAGGAGGGGAGGTGTGTTTTGCATTTGAGATCCCTTTTGGAGCTCCAAAGTCTTGCTGAACCCCAAATTATCATCCAGTCATGCAAAAGGAGAGGGGTTTGTTGTCCTTTAGCTCTTCTGTGAAAGGTCTGGGTGTTTCACCCTGCTTTTAATACCTTTTCACACATTGGTGAGCTCATATCTTTGATTTAAAAAGCAGTGTTGCAGGAGCTTTCCTGTTTGTTGGAGATCATTCCCTTCTGGGAGCTCCAGCAGACCCAGTTGGTGCCAGGAACTCATCATGGAGTGCAAAGCTCAGGGGCTTTGAGGTGCTGCTTTGGAAATGGACTGGGATTGGCAGGGACTTGGCACTTCTTTGGCTTTGGGATTACATATGAGGAAGAATTTCTTGTCTGTGAAGGTGGGCAGGCCCTTGCACAGACTGCCCAGAGAAGCTGTGGCTGCCCCATCCCTGGAAGTATCCAGGGCCACGTTGGATGGGGCTTGGAGCAACCTGGGATAGAGGAAGGTGTCTCTGCCCATGGCAGGGGTGGAACTGGATGGGCTTTAAGGTCCCTTCCAACACAAACCAGTCTGGGGTTCTGTGGAGCTGGATTTCATCTCCCTCCAGTGTCCCAGCTCATGTCAGGGGAGCCAAGCTCAGGCAGTTAGACAGTCCATCCTGGGATTTTAGAAATAAGCCCAAACTGGATTTCAGGCCTAAGGAGTGAAAGGGAAGCTGTCCAGGCTCCTGCTGGCAGTGCAGCAGGGTGGCTGCCAGTGTTAAGACTTGGATTTTGGAAAAGGGTCTGTGGGATCCCTAATGGGGAAGAGAAACTGAGCTACTCCTCTGGGATGATCCTTATCTGGGCTGCTTTGAGCTCCTTTGAGCCCTTTATAACTTCAGGACCAATAACATTTCCCCCAAGAGCAGATGCCCCTGGGGGGTGATCCAGCTGCAGAGTGAGACCTTGTCCAAACTCCCAGCTGCCCAGAGGTGCCAGGAGGAGCAGAAGTCAGTGGTTATAGAGGTCAGTGCTTTGCTGCCCCAAATCCTTGGAGTCCTTCAGGAGGGACTGAAAACTTCCTATGAGCAGTGAAGGGACCAGGATGAGTCCTGATGGACCAGGCTGAACATCTGCTTGGATAAGATCAGCACTCCAAGCACAGGGAACAAGGATGACCCAGCACCTAAACTGGGGTGTCTTGAGGTCCTCCATGTTGAGGGAGCACCACCATGTGTGGAAGCTTTGAGTTTTCATTGTGTGCCTAGGTTGTTCCACTCCTTTTGTGGAGTAGAATTCTATCTTTTTCTGGCTTGAGTCCAGATGGCTCCTTCCTCCATGGAAGCAGCAGGATGAGGGATGAGCTGGAGCTGGCTATGCACATCCCCTCCTGTTACTTGCTTCCAACATGGGCCTTATCCCATAACAGCAGCACAAGGAGCACTCTAGGAGTAGTTGTGCATTACACAGTTGTGCATATAACAACTAGTTAGTCTTGGTTTGGTTTTAACTTGGGGTTTGTCCATACTCAGATCACCAGTTTGGAAACAGAGTTGTTTGAGGTGCAGAAGAACAAAAGTGAGATGAATGGGAACAAGCAGGTGACATCTGGAGCTCAGGAGATGCAGGAGGTGAGAGCTTTTCCTTGGGAAATGAACTGTTCTGTTTAGAAATGTTTTACATGAGCATCTTAAATGAGCATCTGAAGTGACTCTCTCCTGGGGATGCTCTTTGTTACCCTCTCCTGAGGATTTGTAGCCCCTCAGCTCATGCAGATGGATGGATTTTTGGAGGAAAGCAGCCAGCATGATCTCCATGAAAACTCTCCCCTTAGGAAGTTGTCTTGCCTTCAGCTCTGCCAGCTGAGGAGTCTGTTGTCTCCCCATGAGTGTGAAGTTTTTACCTGTGTGAAGGTGCTCAATTCTTGTGTAGAGTTTAGTGAAACCAGGGGATGTGTAGGGACATTTAAAGCTGATTCCTGTCAGGTTCTGGGTTAACTTTCCTGTCCATTTGTTCCTTGTCAGCCCAATAATTAGATCTCCCTGGTGTGTCAGCCAGACAGAGATGGGAGAGGAGCTTCCCAAGGTGTTTTGGGTCAGTGGACATTCTGCAAGCCCTGGATAAGAGGTGTAGGAATTCCACTGGAAACATTTGAAAACCATTTTTCTTCTCTCCTTGTTTCCTAGAAGACACATATCCTGCAATCTGCTTCTCTCTGTGTAGAAAAAACGTTGTTGTGGAAGTGACTGAACATTTCTTGTTCCAGATGTTGGAAAGCTGTCAGGAAACGATAGACAAGTTGGGGAGTCAGCTGGGAGAGAGGAGAGAACAGAGAAAGCAACTGGCATCTGAGCTGGAGTTGCTGTGGGAAGATTTGAAGGCTGAGAAGGTGGTTCTGGGCAGCCAGGTATATCCAGCCCCTGTGGTGGGACTCCCTGCAGGAGCCAGCTGCCTTTGGATGCTCCATGAAACATCCCCAGGTGCCCCCAAAACTCATTACCTGGCATCTCTTAATGCATTTCTCCAGCCCAGCCACTTTCAAACCTTTGGTGGAGGGTTTTCAATCCAGCTGCTCTCGTGGCATCATCTCTGTCTCCAGAATTCACTTTCCTTTCAGTGAATCTAATACCTAATCAGTAATTCCAACTTTGTAGCCAAACCCTGATTCTCTGGAGGGCAGAGTGGGAGTTTTCAGACTCGGGTATTAATTTCAGGAATCGAACACCCCAGAGCCAAATGAACATCGTGCTGGGATCCCAGCACTCCTGGGATTTCCCCAAGGGCCTTGGCACACTTGGCTTGAACCAGTTTAGGTGCTAAATCAACTCCTGGGGGTTTCCCTGCTGGGAATGTTGCTGGAACTCTTGTATTCCAGCTGGGCCACAGAGGAGAGACAGTGGGTGGTGCCGACAAAATTGTCCAAGGGCTGCCAGGACAAGTGCTGAAAATTAGGGTAAAAATTTAGGAGATTGACAGATCTGTGGCGTGGACAAAGGGACCTGGCAGTGGGAGACTGGCAATAGGGGGGAAAACAGCCATGACAAATCTCATTTTTTATCACTCTGAGAGGTCTTAGATCACTTTGTGAGTCCTGTCACTTCCTTGAATCCAAGTTAGAATCCATGGAAGTCCTGAGCTGTTGGCACAGCTCCACAGACTCAGGCACTGCTGGAAGAACAGTGGCATCTAGAGGCCAGTGCTTAGTCGTGCTGCAACAAATCCACACTGAAACTCAGGATCAAAGCTTGGGATGAAAACAGCGTGGCTGGGAGGAAGAGGCTGGGTCAGTCTATCAATACACACGTGGAAAAGAATTGTCTGACCTGGGGGATGCTGGGCGAAATGGCGAGAGTCCTTTTTTAACCCTTGCCTCCCAGTAGTTCAGCCTACTTGGGATACAGGGATCTTTGAATCCAAATCATCCATCCCTGAAAGTCACCCACCCACTGGCCAGTGGTCTCCCTGAAGGAGGCACTGTTTTCCCATCAAAGGGATCAGGAGGAGATGGAATCCAGAGCCCTGTGTTAGACTGGAACAGCCTTTAGCATAGAGACCTTTGCATGTATTTGGTGGATTGCTGGCTTCCCACACGGGCTCACTCCCTTTGGATGGAGTAGCTGTTCTGCAATGAATCATTTCCCAACAGTGCAGGAAATAAGATTTGCATGAAATCATTGGGTTCTGTCACCTGGAAATCTCTTCTTGTTTTTAAGAGATTTTTTGACATTTGAGAGGAGAAATCTTTTCCTGACCTTGTCCTTCAGAGTGTATTTCATCCACTGACTCTGTTGTTTCCTCTCCAGGGTTTGCCTGACTCCCACTCGGAACTCACAAGCCACATAAACACCTTCCCAAGTCTCCAGAGAACATCAGCCAGCAGGGATCTTGTCAATGTATCCCATGAGAAGCTACACAAAGACAGTGCTTTGCTAGATCCAGAGGTGAGACATGGAAAGAATTCCCAGTTCTTGTGGTACCTGATGCAGGCAGGAACTGCTGGGGTGTGTTGCTCAAATATGAGCGAATTTGTCCTGGTGTAGATAAGATGCCTTGGAATTGAAATACCAGGAAATACCTGGGATTGAAAGCTCAGGAAGAGCTGTTGATTAAAAAGATTTAGCAATCAAAGTTGGTGTTTAGTGAGGATAATGGTGTTTGTGTCTGAAGGATTTGGGTCCATCACAGCTGAGCAGCAGATCTGACACTGGGCAGACTCCAGTTGTGATTCAGCTGGAAGTTCTCTGTCCTGATGCATTCCTCCTTTCCTGCCCCTTTTATTTTCTTGGCATCTTCTCCTCAAATCTCATGTTCAGGATGTGCTGTTACCTGGTGTTACAAGGTTAGGTGACATTGGGAGTGAAGAAGCCATCCCTAGGGAGGTGTTTGGGGTAGAGTTGGAGCACCTCTGTGAGAGCCACCTGAACCCACACCTTACACTTCTCCTGGTTCGCCAAGAGCTGCTGCTTTTGTAAAGAGCTTTGGCACATGGTGTAAATCCTTGGGAGCTGTAGATGTGCCACAGTAGGATGAAATCAAATAAAGAACCATGGCTTGGTGGTAGTTTAGACACAGCTACTTTCCATGCAGGAAAAGGACTCACACATGTCTTTGAGGGGGAAGAACTGGAATAATTTAGCCACAGAATCACAAGCCATGTCTTGCTGGAGCCCCCAGATTGCCCTATATGGCTCCAAAGATTTCCATCAGAGCAAATGAAATCCAAGTTGTGGTGTTTTCTGACCTTACAGGCCTCTGAAATTCTGCAAGACAGAAAACAGAGTCCCAAAGTGGAGCAGAAACGGGAAGATCCCTATGCAGATGCAAAGACCTATGAGGAACAGATGGCTAAAGTAGTGTTTTTGGAAGAACAGATCAAAAACCTGAGGGAAAAACAAGAACTGCTCTGGTAAACTTAACAAAGCCTGTGGTATTTTCTGCCCTTGTCTTTGCTGAATTAAGTTTTGAGTCTTTTCCTACTCCCCATGGGGCTGCTCTTAGCAAAAATGGGCCTGGCATCTTCGTGTTGTCCTTGGGTCAGCATCTTTGATTTTGGTGACTTTCCTTATTGCCATCAGGATCAGCCAGGATTAAAGATTTTTTCTGCAGCTCTTCTAGATTCTGAGCAGCCTAAATGGGAGCTGTCCTTAGGGAGGAGGATTCTTCCCTTGAAGTTGGACTAAGGGGGTCTCAAAAATCTCCTATTGTGGGTTTGGGCTCCTCAGGGCTCACTGCTGGCAGCAGCTGGTAGTCCTAGTCCCACTGGAGATCTGGGTAATCCTTGGAATTTGGGTGTCTGTGGAGGGGAGATGTCAGCAGGTGTTGGTTTGACTCCCCTTTTTGAGTAGATCAGGACAAATTAGGAGCTGGAGCATCTGGGCTTAGGGTGTCCTTATTAAATAAAAGCTTGGATTAAATCCAGTATGGTTACAGTGACCTGAGTTACTGGTACTGGGATAAAGTACAACCAGGAGCAGGCAGAAGGGAGCTGCTAAGGAATCATGGAATCATTCAGGCTGGAAAAGCCCTCCAAGATCATTGAGTCCAACTGTTTCCCAACATTGCCATGTTCACTCTTAACCCATGTCCTCAAGTGCCACATCCACAGGTGTTTTGAACACTTCCAGGGATGGGGATTCCAGCCTGGACAACCTGTGCCAATGCCTGGACATCCAGGACACAGAATCACAGAATTACAGACTGTTCTGGGGAGGAAGGGATTTTCAAGCTCATCTCCTTCCACCCCCTGCCATGGGCAGGGACAGCTTCCACTATCCCAGGTTGCTCCAAGCCCCATCCAGCCTGGCCTTGGACACTTCCAGGGATGGGGCAGCCACAGCTTTGATCTTGGATGGAGAAAAAGGAGATGGAATTTGGGTGAAGATAAGTCAGACAGCTGGACTGGGACACCTGAGCCCCTATTCCAGTGCTTCCCTGTGACTTTGAGTCTAGAGCAGATCCTGTGCCTTTATGAGGTTTCCTTAGCTAGCCTGTAACCTCTTCCCAGGGAGAGCTGAGCCTTTGGACACATGTGGTTTTGTGGGAAGTGTACCAGGGAGACTGACCCTTGCCCAGAACTGCTGCACCCAGGATTGAATCTCCTTTGGAGCCTCCCGAGGCACTTGAGTGTTTCACTGGACTATCATCTCCTAAGCGTTTCTCCTTTAAGGGTGTTTTTCCTGGATTTGTGTAGTTATCTCTCTCCTTTACTATTTCTCCTTCAAGCTCTGAATTACTAGAGAGCAACAAGAAGAAGGAGGAGCTGGAAAAGCAGCTCAAAGAGAGCAATGAAGAGAAACAAATGTTGCTTGAAGAAATTGCCCAGCTCAAATGTGACGTCCGGAGTGCCTGGGAGCAGGGCCCCAGTGGAGACACGAGGAGGATGACCCCAAGCTTGGAGCAGAGGGAGAACAGGTTTCTCCCATGGCAGAGCTCCGCAGGCAGTTTAGAGGGGAGCCTTAAACAGGTATGGGCAACTTTGTCATCTGCACCCTGTTTTTTGTCATTAATTGAGTGGCAGAACGTAATTAAAGTGGGCTGGAAGCCAGCCATGTGGTGTAAGCAATGGTTGGAAATTAGGGATGCGTTCATTTCCTTGTGTTGTGTTTTTGGATGTGGTGGGGACTTGGATAAACTGAATTGGACTGAACTTGGATGAACTGAACACATGGCAGAAATAAGGTACTTAAATGAAATTTGTTCACTTTTCTCACCTTGCGAGCTGAAAGAGAAAGGGAAGTGCAGGTGTCCCTGCCAAACAGGGAGGAAATGATGGAAGAACTCAGGATGGGGAGACTGAGGAGGAGCTCAGGTTCTGTGCAAAGATTTGGGAGAGAAGAGAGGACAGGGTGGTGTGTATAGCCAGGATGGGAATGAGAAGTAGAAGATCAGAGTCCAGTTGTATCCAAGAAGCAGCAAATCATCCAGGTGGAGCTGAGCAAGACACAAGAAGTGCAGTGGATTTGGGAAGGGATAGAAACAGGTGGGGAAAACTTCACAAAACCAGTGGAGCCAATGGACCTCCAGGATGACTGACACTGCCAGATCCCACAGTGCTGGATCAAGACTTTGCCCAGCTTGGGAAGTTACCTGGGGATTATCTGAGAAGGCAGATTTGGTCTTCAGTGAATTCCATCTGGTCTCAAGAGCAGAAGGTGAAGATGCAAAGTGGGAATGCAGATCCAGAGATGACTGAAAGTAATACTGGAAGGAAAGGCTTTGGTACAACCCAGACTTTGGTGTGTGTGCTAGGAAGGTGAGTGAGCCAAGGAGATCAATTATCTCCGAAGAGCCATCGCAGACCGTCGGTGACACCTCCCAGTGTCCAGGCTTTGTCCTGTTGTGTTCCTGTCCCGCTGCCAGGACTCACCTTTCTCCTGTTCCTGATCTCTCTGGGAGCTGGGCTGGCTGTGTCACTCCTGCTTGGATGCCTGAATGAGACTCTGGTACAAGAATCCAAAGTGACCTAGTGGCTTTGATTTGATAGGACAGATTTGTTTCAAAAGGGATTTGTTCCCTCATCCAGGTTTATCACCTCTTCCCCCTTGACCTCAGGAGTTGTATTGGCTTCTCTGAGGTGATGGAGAGAATCATTGAGTCATTGAACTTGGAAAAGGCCTCTGAGATCATCAAGTCCAACTATTAACTCAGCAATGCATGTTCACCACAAACCATGTCCCCAAGTGCCACATCCAGATGGCTCTTAAAGCCCTGCAAGGACAGGGAAGGGAACAGGACATGGTGTAGGGACAGAGAAACGCCAGGCTTTACACATCTTCCTGCCCAAATGCCCTTAAATCCTACTGGCTTCTGCCTTCCTTAATCACCTTTATTTTGCCTTAAAGTTAACTTCTGTGTCACTTCTGCTGTTCCTGCAGGGTCTGTCTGAGGAGAGGTTTCAGCAGCAGGAGGAGAAGCTGCAGCAGCTGCGCCAAGACCTGCGGCGGGTGCAGAACTTGTGCAGCTCTGCTGAGAGGGAGCTCAGGTATGAGAGGGAGAAGAATGCTGACCTCCAGAGGCAAAATTTGCTGCTCCAGCAGGAATGCACCAAGGTAGGGACAGAGCCAGGCTCCCCAGTGTGCTCTGCCTCAGCTCCATGGGAATTATGGCCATGAGGTCTGGAGCCCATCTGGAGCCAGACTGGGAGAGCTGGGGGTGTTCACCTGGAGAAGAGAAGGCTCCAGGGCGACCTCAGAGCCCCTTGCAAGGCCTAAAGGGACTCCAAGAGAGCTGGAGAGGGACTTTGGACAAGGACCTGGAGTGCCAGGACAAGGGGGAATGGCTTTTCACTGCCAGAGGGCAGTGTTAGATGGCATACTGGGAGGAAATCCTTCCCTGTGAGGATGGTGAGGCCCTGGCACAGGTTGCCCAGAGCAGCTGTGGCTGCTTTATCCTCAGAAATGTTCCAGGCCAGGTTGGATGGGGCTTGGAGTAATGTGGAATGTGTCTTGGATAGTGGAATGTGTCCCTGCCCATGATGGGGGTTTGGAACCAGGTGATCCTTAAGGCCCCTTCCTACCCAAACCACTCTGGGATTCTGTGACATTCCACTGCATCCAAGTGAAACATACTTTACTTCCTCTGTGATTCCTCTTTTGCTCATTCCGGAATCCTGTTCCTCTTCCCTAGCCAAGTCATTCCAGCTGATTTATGCTGAAGTATAAATCTGATTTCTTCTCTGGGATCTCAGGTTAAAGCTGAGCTGAAGCAGGCCCGGGCCAAACTCTCAGACACCACGGAAACATGTTCCTCCCTCTCAGCACAGTGGGACAGGAGCCAGCAGAAGGTCAAGGAGCTGGAACTGGAGCTTTCCAAGTGCTCCCAGGCTGATAAGCTCTGGAACAGCCTCCAGGAGAGGCTGGCCCAGGAGAAATCCAGAGCAGGAGAAGCACAAAAGAAGGTGAGAGTAAGCTGGGGTATGTCTGACAGTTTTGTGCAGCTCTAGTGCAGAAAGCAAGCAGGTTTGCTTCCCTAAATTCCTTTTTGTGATCCCTTGGCTTAATATTGTAGGAAGAAAGCTTGTAATTAGCAGGAGCATAATCAAGGCAATAGAAGCCACGTCTGATAACCCAATATCTCTGAAATACTGATAGTGGGGCTGGCAGGCACAGGGAACCCCGATCTTGTTCTTGCTGAGGAGATTTCCTACTGTTTACTGTCTGGAAAATTCCAAAACCTTGTGTTTTCCATGGCACTGATTCTACCATGCTCCTGCAGAAATCACTGGATTCTCTTTTGAAGTATGCAGGATCAAATTGGGTTGAAAAAACATTGTTGGGAATTCATGACACAGTGTTTGGTCCAAAATCTAGCCATTCCAAAGGTTTTGCTTTTAATGGACTTAGAGTCAAAACAAAGAAATCTATTCTTCCCATGCCTCAAACACTGGGGAATCAGAGGGATCTGATTCAGACTGTACATTTGGAAAGTTTAATCTATGTCCATTTCAATCCAAGGTCTCAAAACTCCAGCAAAAGCTGAAGGATTCCCAGCACCAGCTGCTGCTGGCAGAGGCCCATGTTTCCGATAAGAAGCTTCTGGAGGAGGAGTTGAAGGAAGCTCGGGAAAATGAAGCTCGAGTGCAGCAGGAACTTCACGAGGAGCAACTGAAAAGGTCTCTGTGCTGTGCAGGGGCTGTGCCAGCCCTCTGGCAGCTCCTGGCTGCCCTGGGAGAGTTCAGGGAGACCCAAACCACTGCTTTGAGCTCCTGTCTTCCCTTTGGACCTGCCTTATCCCTGGCGCTCTCCAGGGATTCCCCCTTCCTGAGATTTAAAAGATTATTGGAGGCTTCATCTGCCTTTGAAGGGCCATGGCCTCTCCTGTCAGTGTAGTGATGTCAACAGCCCCCTTCCTTGTGCAGCTAGGAATGATCCCAGTATATCATCCCCCCTTTCTGTGTCACTGGGACACGGGGACAACTGGGATGTGCTGATTCCTTTGTCCGCTTCATGTCAGCCAGGGCAAGAGGAGAGCAGACTGTGTTTTGGGTGACAGATAGACACCTTGGGGACAGGTGGCACATCCCCCTCCAGCTCTCACTGTCACCCCTTTGTGCTTCCAGGAGGCTTCAGGAGCAGCAGGTGGAGGAGCTGCGGCAGCAGCTCCAGCATTCCCGGGAGACGGAGGCATCGCTGGCCAAGATGCATGTGGAGCTCCAGGCCAAGACCCTGCATGTCCTGGAGGATGAGAAAAAGCTGGATGCTGGTGAGGTGAGTGACAGTGAGGGGGTTCCTCATCATACAAGGGGGAACAGGACCATCAGGAGCTGGAATCTGCTCCTGGGAGCTGCTGGAATCAGGAACATCTGATCAGGGGCTGAGCCCTTGCAGATCTCACTGATTTCAATGGGAGCTGGAGGAAAAGCAGTGTCCCCTTGCCAGTTGGTTTCCAGGGATGCAGCTCTGAGGGCATAGGAAGGCTTGGTGGTTTCTTCCTTCCCTTTATCTTACAGAGCTTGCAGGTTTTGCTTGGAAATTTTGGCAGAGTCCATTGTCTGGGAGGGTTCATTGCCTCTATCTGCAACAAAATCCCACTGCTTGTTAGGGGGAGAAGGGAGTGGTCTGGGCGACTGGCAGGTTGGATATTAGCTGTAGTGGGAACCACTGGGATTGATGAAAGAGAAGCTTTGGAGACCAGGCAGATGGGAGGCAGAAGACCCCTCCAGCTGGGGCCACACACACACAAGTTAAAAACAGCCCTTTTCCAGCATGTGCAGTGCCAGAAGGAGAACCAGAAGCTCTCAGAGCAGCTGGTGCTGCTGAAGGAGGAGAACAAAGCCCTGTATGAGGAAGGTGTCCGACTCCTGAACCAGAAGGATCTCTATGTCAGGTACTGCCCAAAAACCTGCCTGGGCCTGCTATTGGATTTGGCTGTGGTGTGGACTTTCTTGTCCAATGTTCAGGCTTTTAGCACTAAATCCAGTAGCCTTGTGTGCAGTGAGCTCATCCCCCCATGTCTGCTGTCAGGGAATTCCAGGCAGGTTTGAGTGGGAAAGGACCTTAAAGCCCATCCTGTTCCATCCCCTGCCATGGGCAGGGACACCTTCCTCTATCCCAGGTTGCTCCAAGCCCTGTCCAGCCTGGCCTTGGACCCTTCCAGGGATGGGGCAGCCACAGCTTCTCTGGGCAACCTGTGCCAGGGCTTCACCACCCTCACAGGGAAGGATTTCCTCCCAGTATCCCACCTGATCCTGCCCTCTGGCAATGGGAAGCCATTTCCCCTTGTCTTGCCACTCCAGGTCCTTGTCCAAAGTCCCTCTCCAGCTCTCTTGGCGTCCCTTTAGGCCCTGGAAGGGGCTCCGAAGTCTCCCTAGTGCCTACTCTTCTCCAGGTGAACATCCCCAGCTCTCCTTGGCAGGTGAAGGAAGCACAGGAGGATGGTCTGGGTTTTGGTTGAGGTCTGGTATCAGCAAAGACTCTCCCTGAAGCTGCTCCTTTCTCTCCAGAGCTCTTTTGGAGCTTTTTTATCATGAATTTTGAGCAAACATGGACAAATATCCCTTATATGGTAGAAATTTCTCTTCTTTTTTGGTATTATTTTCCCTTCTATCCCAACTGGATAAAACAAAACAGGAACTTTGCCCAAATTGACAAGAGGGGAAGAGCAAAAACCAGAAGTGTCAGGAGGGAAAAATATTTGTCCCCAGTGTCCTAACTCAAAGAAGCTCCCACTGAAGTGGCTCTTCTTGCTCCTCTTGACCTGTCCATTGCTGTTTAGAATTCTTAATTTTCCAACCAATGTGTGGATGTGGCACTTGGGGACATGGTTAGTGGATGGCCCTAGCCATGCTGGAGGAATGGTTGGACTTCGTGATCTTAGAGGGTTTTCCTAAATTTTCTTCCCATTCAAAAGGATTAACCATCCACATCCCCACCAACAAAACCAACTTATCCTTGCCTTGGAACTTCCAGTTTTGGTGCCCTTATAATCCTGTTTGTTATAAAGAGATGGGAGGGATGAGTACAAGGATTTGTAAACCTGGGAGTCGCTTTTGGAAATGCTTTGGGTTCTTTTCCTTTATCAGTTTTCATTTGATTGACACTTAAATTTTCCAACAAAAACACCCTCAAACTGATCAGTGAAATTGTCCAGACAGTCCATGTGCTCATTCTGGGCAGGAAGGAGCAGCTGGGGGATGGCCAAGACTCCGAGTTTGGACTTTGAGGAGCCTGAATAAACCCGGGACATTCTTGCCTGGATGGTGACCCCCAAGCAAAAGTGCTTTTCACAGCGTGATGGCTGTCCCTGCTTTCCCAGGAAATACAATGAGATGCAGCTCCGGCACAAGGACAAGATCCGCAGGGCCAAGGAGACCTTCATCCATGAGGTGAAACAGAGGGACAGCAGGATCAAACAGCTGGAAAATGAGCTCAGCGAGTCGAAGCTCCAAGTGGAAAAGGTGAGAGGACACATCCAGGGTTTCTCCTGCAAGGGGAGGCTACAGGGGCATCGCTGCTTCCTAAAGCATTCCTTGGTGGCCAAGAAGGCCAGTGGCATCCTGACCTGTATCAGGAATAGTGTGGCCAACAGGACCAGGGAGATCATTCTTCCCCTGTACTTGGGACCTTGAATGCTGTGTCCAGTTCTGGCCCCTCAGTATGGGAAGGATGTTGAGACGCTTGAGCGTGTCCAGAGGCGGCAACGAGGCTGGTGAGGGGCTTGGAACACGAGCCCTGTGAGGAACGACTGAGGGAGCTGGGGGTGTTTATCCTGGAGAAAAGGAGACTCAGGGGTGACCTTACCACTCTCTTCAACTCCCTGAAAGGTGGCTGTGGTCAGGTGGGGGTTGGTCTCTTTCTCCAGGCAGCACTGACAGAACCAGAGGACACAGCCTTAAGCTGCACCAAAGGAAATATAGGTTGAATATTAGGAAAAAGTTTTTTACAGAAAGAGTGATCAAGTACTGGAGTGGTCTGCCCAGGGAGGTGGTGGAGTCACTATCCCTGGATGTGTTTAAGGAAAGACTGGATGTGGCATTTGGTGCCATGGTTTAGTTGAGGTGTTAGGGCTGGGCTGGACTCAATGATCTTGAAGGTCTCTTCCAACCTGGTGATTCTGTGATTTGGTGATTCTGTGAAAGTAATCAGGGATTCAGGGAATGGTGTGAGTTGGAAGGGACATTAAAATTCATCCCATCACAACCCTTGCCATGGGCAGGGACACCTTCCACTATCCCAGGTTTGTCCAAGCCCTGTCCAGCCTGGCCTTGAACATTGCCAGGGATGGGGCAGTCACAGCTGCTCTGGGCAGCCTGAGTCAGGGCCTCCCCACCCTCACAGGGAAGGATTTCCTTCCCAATATCCCATCTAACACTGCCCCCTGGCAGTGGGAAGCCATTTCCCCTTGTCCTGGCACTCCAGGCCCTTGTCCAAAGTCCCTCCTTGCTGGAAGGGACGAGGGGCACCAACCTGTAGTAACAAAAAGCCAAAAGGAAATTCCTGGCTCAGGATTGCCCCTGGGGGAAGCCACATCCTCAAATCCCAGTCTGACACTGGCTGAGCTCCATGTTCCTTTGCCTCAGCAATTCCTGCTGGGAAGTGACCCCAGAGCCTCTTTTTGGGGTATTTTACATACAACAGGGTATGGAATTGCAGATTCAATAAAGTTGGAGAAGATCTTTAAGGTGAGGATCTTCATCAAGTGCAATCATCCATCCACCACCACTAAACCATGACCCCAAGTGCCACATGCACGCAGTTCTTGAGCACTTGCAGAGGTGGTGACTCCAAGCTTTTAGGAGCTGGTACCCTTGATGGTGGTCCCTTGGGAAAGCCCCGAGGTTTTCAGAGGACAGAGAAGAGTCAAGAGTAACTGGTGGTTCTTCTTTCCTTCTCCACCACCCTAAGGGGAAGGTTCTGATTGCCCAGATCACTGCTGAGAATGAGAAATTACTCCAGGAGAGGCGACGGCTCCTCCAAAAAATATCAGACCAGGAGGAATCCCCTTGGAGCCTCTGGTCTGGGATTCCCTCCCTGCAGAGCAGGTAGGCCCCTGCTGATGTCCATCCCCTGGGATTCTCCCTTTTCCTGGTTTTGTGCCTCTTTCTCTTAAGAATTCCAGTGGAAAGTCTGGATTGTACCCCAGCCATTGGTGCAGTGGCTTTCATGGCTGTAATTAGGGATGTAATCATCCTGTTTTCCCATCCAAGACCTTGCCATTGAGCATGAGGCTGTGGAGAGCAGCAGCTCTGAGGTTGGAAAATTCCCATTTGAAAATGGAGCATGGCTGGAAGGAAAATAACTTGTGCTTTGTGCCATGCCCAGAGGGAAGATCCTGGAGGAGGAGAATGCCCGGCTGCAGGACAAGCTCCAACTCTCCAGCCATGTGGCCTCCTCCCAGCGCCTTGCCAGGAGCAGCCCCGCTCCCGACACAGAGGTGAGACCCCGGAGGGCTGGGATCAGCAGGCATCACAGAACCTGATGTATGAGGGGCTGAAGAAGAGCTGGATCCATCCCTTGAGATGGAAAGAGCTCCCATATGGTAGGGGGTGACAGATGTGGTGAGGAGAGGCTTTGTGAGGAGCTGAAGGCTCCATACACTCAGCCCCTGCTCATTCCTGAGCTGCTGCCCATGGGATCCCCTTCCACAGGGACAGGAATCTCACTTGGCCCATTTAGAGCTGTTCAAATGCCTCAGTTGTAAAGTTGGCTCTAGGAAAGGAGAACCAACCCTGCGTGCGAGATTGGGAATGTTCCTCCTGCCAGGAGGAATGTTCCCTCCTCAGGCCAAGCTGAGCGATAATTCCTGAGCTGAGTGAAAGTTGGCCATGTTAATGAAGAACTTTGGCAGGAGAAATGGAGAAAATCCAGGAAATCAAAGAGTTTTCAAATCAACCAGGTGAATTTAGGAGTTTATTGGGACTTTTAATTTGGAGAGAACCCAGGTAGGTTGGAAATGAGCTGTTGAGGGGGAAAGGGCTGTTTGGGGCTCACCTGGCCTTGGTGGGGCTTGGTTTGGACTTTTTAGTATAAATTTACACCCAAAGGACACCCAAATCCCTGATTAGCAGCTCTGTGGGGCTGCAGTAGGTGGAGAGGACTCTCAGTGAAGCTGGGGAAGAGCTTGGAAGACCGGGAATGGTTGGAATTCAGGGTCTGACCTGTACCTCCTCTTTTCAAAGTCTCTGTTCCTCCTTCCAGGACTCGAAGATCATTCCTGGTCCTGAACGCCAACCACAGAGTAAAGTGTTGCCACCTCCTCGTGCCAGGTACCGTGGTGGGGAGGAGGACCTAGGGAGGAGCCCCTTGAGCATTTTGGCTGCTCCACCCTGTGCTTTCACCTCCCAGAGGCCTTTTTTGTTAATTTTGGGTCAAATTTTAGGGAAAATGCTATTAAAGTGGTGTTAAAATGTCATTGAAACCAGTCAGCTGATGGGATGGAGAAGTCAAATTTTCAGAATATTATGGGGAACACTGTGGGATTTAGGAATCTTGGTGCTCAGGGGCTTTGGAGGAGTCTTTATACAAGAGGTGGTGAGACTTGGAGTCCTAGTACGGCCAGAGCTGTGTCCCACATCACTCTGGGATGTGTTCCTCCATTCCAAACCAGATGAGGGGAAGACAGAGGGACCCTGCAGCTCTGGAGATGCAGCTCCAGAGGTTTGGTCACAGGCACTGTTGGGGTGAAGGATGGTCCAAGCAGGTTCTGGGCTGGCTGAGGTGTCCCTTCCTTGCCTGGGGAGGAGCCTCAATCCAAGAGAAAAGCATCAGCATTGTCCTGTGCTGCTCAGAAGTGTTGGGTAAGGGTCACCCAGACTCCATGGAATGACAGAAAATGGAAATTTATTTCCAGCTTCCCACCCCGAGACCTCCCAGAGCCCGTCGGCACCCTGAAGGCCCTGCAGAACCTGAAGCCTGAGGGAGAGGCTGAGAGCCAGGATTCTTCCTTCTGCCTGTCTCCCTCACAACCTTCGGAGATCGGGTACCTGAACGTGGCCTCTCCTGGGGATACCACAGCCCCCACGGCCTCACCTCTGCAGGATGAGAGCCGGAGCCTTGGCTCTGAGAACTTCTGAGCTGGGAATGTTGGTGCAGCCTTACCTGAACTGCAGGATTTGGGCTCCTGGGGCTATGGGACGACAGAGCCTGCAAAGAGAATTGCCAAATGGACTGACCCCATAATTTCTGGGATATATTCCAACTAAATGATTCCACAGCTTTTTTATTTTTTACTTGCCCACCTGTAAATGTGTGTGTGATTCCAGATCCACTGGAGGCTGGAATTTGTAGATAAACTCAGTGGTAGAGGGGTGGGGTGAAGGTGTCTTCCCTCAACCCTAATTCTCTGTCCAGTCCAAATCTATAAATTTTATAAATAAAACTTAGAGAAATTCCCTTTTACCCTGTGCCCACAATCCATGCCCACATACTGTCATTCCCCTTTTTCCATGCTCTCAGCATTCCCTTTGCTTTGTGCAGAGGTGAATGGGATATCTGAGCACTGGGGAGAGGATGGGAATGTGTAGGGAAGGAAGATGGGGGAAAAGAGAAGCTCTGGGGGTAGGATGTGATGGGCAGAGGGGTCAGAAATGAGATAAAGGGAGATGGAAGGGCAAAGGGAAAAGGAATAGGAGCAGAAAAGAGGAGGGATGTGAGCATCCAGGAAAGGAAAGGAGATACATCTGGAATAGAGGGTTTCTGAGATGGAAGTGAGAGGGATCAGGCCATGCAAAAACAGAGAGTGGAGGGAGTCTGATGATGCCAAGAGGGAAGCAGCGGGATCAGAACTGCAGATCAGGTGGGAACGGAGTGTGGCTGTGCATCTCCATGGGGCTTTCTGTGCTTCCTGGGCTCTCCCTGTGTGTTTTGGGGAGCTCTGGACCCCTCAGTGTGCCTCCTCTGCACCCTGGGTGTCCCTTAGAGGGTATCCCAAGCCTTGGTGTCCATTTTGGGAGGTATCCCCATCCCTTGGTTTGTTGTGTGCCATGCCCCAGCCCCAGTGCTGCCTTTGGGTGCTCCCAGCCCCTGGCTATGCCTGTTTGGGCTCCCCACAACCCTCAAGGAGCCTTTTGAGGTGCACAGAACCTCTCCATGGGATTTTCTGTGTCACAGAGCCCTGGGTGTGCCTTTGGGCTCCTCTGCACACCCCAGTGTGTGTGAGCATTGCCTGGGGGAGTTCAGTGCATCCTCAGCCCTCTGTCTGTGCCCTGGGCTACCCCAGAGCCCCCCAGTGAGGCTTTGGCTACCACAGACCCAAGGGGAGGTATCAGGAACACTCCCATGGCAGGCTGAAGTGTTTCATCCCTTCTGATGGAGCAGAACTGGCTCAGCCACACCGAGGAAGAGGCAGAGTCAGGTCTTAGAAGGGGCACAAACCATCAGAGACCCTGAAGGGCCCACAGACTCATTTCTGGCCTTCCACCAGAGGACTGGGCACGACCCCCAGTGTGACATCGGACAGTGTAAAACTCCTGACCCCAGGGAAAGTACCTGGGTGTTCCCACTGAGCCTGAGCCTGTATTAACCCACTGAACTTCATATTTTTGGAGCTTCCCCCACCCCTGATGGGTCCAGACTGTGACCATCATTTTGACTGTGGACACTGAAATTGCAACCAAGTCTTGTCACTGCACCCATGAGTGGTGAGACCTTTACTCTTCACTTTCTACTCTGATACTTTCTTTTTTTTTTTCTTTCTTTTCCTCATGTATTTTCTAAAGTGTTATTTTTATACTTTTATATTGGTATATTTCTAAAGGAAATAACCAAAATGGCTACATAGGTGACTTCATTGCAACCAAAGTGTTAAAATAAATGTGACTTATATATAAATATGTATGTGTGTATGTATGTATTTATGTATGTAAACACCAATCAGTCAGTGTCCTTTCATCCCTTCCAAGGGATCTATTAACCCAAGAGCTTGGGTTATCCCACCTCAGAGATGGCTTGGAATAGCTCCAACAGTTCTCTCTCACCTCACAGCAGCTCTGTGCCCACACAACAGGATGGACAATTTTCCACAACCCTCCAGTGCCTCAAGGTCTGTCTTGTAGCAAGGGGCCCAAAACAACGACAGTACTTGAGGTGGGACCTCCCTAGTGCTGGAAGCATAAAACAGGGAAGAAAATGCAAAGCTCCAAATGTGACAGGGCCCATGGTGCAGATACGGAACCAGAGGGAAGTCCTCTGGTTTATATTGTTGTGGCATTTAGAGGAACATGGAGGGGCATGGCCTCGTTCTTCTGCTTGATGCAGAAGAGCAACAACTCCTACCAAGGAATATTCTGTACACTGGGACCACAGAGAACAGGAGGTTTTGACCATGATCCTACCCACAGCACTTTGCACAGTTGTGGTTAATAAGGTATGAAATGTACTCCAATTTTATACCTACCTAGGGGATGAGAGTTCAACCTGGAATTTGGAGGGACAGACTGATGAGGTTGTCCCCTTCATCCTGCCCAGAAGGGATGTCCCTGGGTAAATCCCTGGGTACCACATCGAGTGGTTTGACACAGGAAATGAATCTGTGATTGTAATGGCATCGTTGGAGCTCTCTGGGGCTGTGCTGCAGGTTTGTTTTCCTATGCCCAGCATAGGAATGGATCTGGTATGGGGTAATTGGGATCCCTGTAGTTGGTCATAACGGATCCAGTTAACCAGGATCAGTTACCCTGTACATCACACTCAGTGGACCCTGCTCTGGGTGGACCCCACCAGAACTACACTTCATGGACTATCCGTGCATCCAGCATCGATCCTATGGCTGTTTTTGCAATAACCTATTGTGGTGCATCCTCCTCCCCCTGCTCTACGGGAGCTCCCGGTAAAGTGAAATGTCCCCTGACCATACCAGGAACTCCTGAGTATAACAGGAACAGCAGCTGCCTGTGCAAGGTGAGGAACAAAGGATAATCAGTCGTTCTCTGACAGCCTTGGAACAGTGCCTGCCTGAGTCAGAGCCTGAGTGGAATGGCACCATTGTTGCTGGAGTTTTGAAAACTATTTCCAAATGTTTTGGATAACTTGGATTCTGGCCAGGATGGAAACTTACTGGTGACTGAAGCCAGTCATCTCCTGACCCTGCAAACACCAGTGCCTTGGAGGTCTCCTGTGCTGCAGCTCTGTGCCTGTGTAGGAATGAGGCCCACAGTCTGAGATAAGGGATTTCCATGGGATATGTGGTGATGGGAGTACCTGGGTGTGATCACCTGCTGAGAGGGTGATAGGTTATCAGGCAGAGGCCAGATAATCCCTATCCTTGGAATCTGCCACGTGGAAGAGGGAGTGCTGCCCAGGTGTCATGTTCTGTTCTGCCCTTGCCAAGACCCAGAGCCTTTGTAATCTCTCTCATTATGACTCTTGATATCCCTCATTTCCAGATGAATTGGATGCTCCTCACTCCTCCCCAAAGCATGGACACCCCTTAGCAAAGATTTGTACCTCCAGATGCATCAGAGAATTAATGGGAACATTAGTCCTGTGCAGCTTTTGTGGGTCCAGTTCATTTATCACTCTCAGTCTAACAAGAGTCTGTAACCTGCTGCTCCAATAAACTTCACTGTTGGTGAATTTGTGTTTGTGAAAGTTCCCATTGGATGTGACCAGATCTGCCAGGTGGAACTGGCTCCTATCAGGAATTCAGCCCTGCTGCTCCCAGCCCCTCTGATCCCTCAGGATGAGCTGCAACACTAGGTTTGTTTTCTGCCAAATTTCTAACTCGTAACGCAGCAGTTATCAGTGTAACAGTACCTGTGTAAATCGTTCTAAATCAATTTCCATCCGATTTTCCAGCCACTTCAGCAGCAGCTGTGGGAGACTCTTCGGAAAGGGCAGTGGCTGGGTGGGGGCAGCCCCTCAAAATGAGGAGTGCAGCCTCCTTCCCCTGTAGGGGGAAGCCTGGGGGCCGGGGGGTGTCTGTGTGGGGCTCTGCAGCCCCTTGATGACACATGTGAGGTCACAATGGGACATTCTGCCTCCAGGGAACCATAACACCCACTTCCCTGAGAGCCAGAGACCAGCCCAGCTGTGGTGCCCCACTGTCCCACCAGGCCTCCTGTCCTAAGGCCATGGTAGGATGGACAGGAGTAGAGGAGGAAGTCGGGCAGGAGGAGCTGCAGCCATGACAGAGCTTTTCTCTGGCTTCCTCCTTGCCCTGTCTCCGGATCTTGTGTACTTCCACAAGGATGGTAAAGCCTTGAGATCCCCCGAGGTCCTGGTATCCTCCTGCCCCTGGGGGTGGGAATGTGTTGGTGGCTTTGCCCAGGGAGAGGGTCCCTTTGGAGAAGGGGATCTGACATTAGGAAATTGAAGGGAGGATGATGAACTTCATAACTTCAGCACAGCCCTTTCTCTTCTTCTGACAGAAATCACTAAAGTTTGGGATTGTGTGTCTGAGTGTTATCACCAAGACCTGCTGCTGAAGAAGGTGGGGCTGGTTTCCTCATGGTCCTCCCTCAGACCATGGGGGTTTCCTGATCCTTCCCCATCCTGTCTGGCCCTCACCCAGCCTAGAGGGCAGAAGAAGTGTCCCAGGCAGACCCTGCATTTTAGCCAGAGATCCATTGTGAGTGCAGACAAAAAGTCAAGTGGCGCCCGAGTAGAAGAACATTGGATTTCCTCTTTGGAGTCTTCCCCAGGATGGCTGGAAAGGAGGGACACCCAGGCAGTGCTCCTGCACTCCTTGGGCCTTCCCAGGCTCTGGGAGTTTTTCCCACATGTCTGGTACCCTGCAGACCCTGGAGAGTACGGAGTGAGGAACCATCTGGAGTGAAAGGCTCTTCTCCAAAGCTTTCCTGGGGGCTCCATCACAGGCCTTGGAGCTGCAGGGATGGAAAGGCCACAGATCACCCTTAGCCTTCCCTCCTGTTTGCCCTCTGATTGCCTGCTTTTGCTTCCAGAGAGTTGGGTTGATGGGCCTGGGTACCCTCCACATTATGAAAAGACCCATCTGGCATGGAGAAGGGGAAGGCTTCATGGTGGACAGTCTGGAGTTTAATCTGAACAAGCCGTTTCTGGTGGGGAAGAAGCTCCTCCATGGGAAAAGCGTTGTGCCTGGTAAGATGAACCCTTCAGCCCTGTGTTCCCTCTGGACATGGATGGGTCTCTCTAGCAGCCTGTCCAGGGCTCTCTGGGTGCCTGCAGTGTGCTGGCTGCTGCTGGAGAGCTCCTGGAGGTGTTTCTGAGAATCTCCTGGCACCGAAGAGGCTGATGATCCCCACCACCTTGGCACCATTCCTGCTGGCTCCTGCAGCCACCTGAGAGGTTCTGTGGAGCTCGAGCATGGTGGTTGAACTGGCAGTGCAGGGAAAGGGGCTCATGGCACAAAAGCAGGACATTTACTGCTGGGTGAAGAGTCGCTGTGGTGGGAGAGGGTTGGTGGGCTCTCAAAGGGCCACAGAAAGGCTGAGTGAGTGACTTTGTGTTGGGTGGTTTCTCCGCAGGGCTCTCCAAAGCTGACGAGTTGGTCTGTGCTGAGGTGGCCTTGCGCCTGCACAAGCCCAAGGCCACTATCGTGATGTGCATCAAGGCCACACTAAAGATCTGTGAGTGGGCCTTGTCAAGCGGCCAGAACTTCGACTTTGTTTTCAAGGACATTGGTATCCTGGTTTGCCGGGGAAACCACGTGGTCATGAGGTTCTTTGAAGACTTGGTCCGAGAGGTGGCTCAGTCACAGCGCCTGGCAGACAGTTTGCTCCAGGTGAGGCTGGCATGTATTTCATGTGCCCTCAAACCCCTGGGGACACAGCCATCACCTTGGGCAGCCTTCCATGGTCCTGGTAGCTAAGCCTGCTGTCCTGTTCCCAGGGAATTAGCCCTGGGCTTTGGCTCCTTTGGAGATGCTGCTGGCATGGCCTTGCTGTCCCAAAATGCCAAGGTGGTGGATATGCTCATGGATTTGGGACAATGTAGGGGCACAGGGTGATGGAGAGAGAGCTGGGGCTGGGGGTTGAGGAGGGGCAGCTGGAGAGGAAAAAGGGTTTTGTGCCTTGTGAACAGCAGGTAAATTCCCTGTGGATCCTGCCATCTCTCTGTCCCTGTTGCAGTCACCAAATCTGAAGGCGTTATTCATAGCCCACACAGAAAAGGACATTTCCCAGATTCCTCCTGGAGGTGTCTTTGTGCTGCCACAGTGAGTGCAATTATGGCGTGGTCATAATCAGCAACACCTTTTGGTCCTGGCTTCTCCCATGTGGGAGGAATCCTTGGATGTATTTAATTTTGGAGGTGGAATTGAAATTGTGTAAGGTCTGTGGCCATTCTGGCTTCTTTGGGAAGTGTCTTCAGGTGGATTCCCTGGGAAGAGGGCCTGCTTTACCTTTCCACCTCAGTGGAAAAGACCCTGGAGGCACAGCTGGGGGCCATGGAGCAGACAGCTTCACCAGCTCCTTCCTTTTCCTTTGAGAAAGACTGAGAACCAACATAGGCCCCAGAGCCTGGGATGTTCTCAGTAACTGTGGGTTTGTTTTCCCTGGAAAACATAACTGACAAGCGACATCCCAGACCTGGCTGAGAGGACTCTGTGGAGGGAGACTCTTCTGCCCATGCTCCGATGTCATGTTTCCTTTGAAAACTGGTAGCCTGGGAACAGCTTCTTCTCAGAGGCTGCCATGGACTCTGCTGCCCTTATTCAAACTGACATCACCACCTTCTTTGCAGCTTTGTGCAGGCAGATGGGAAGTCCCAGCCACATCCTATAAGTGCTTCCCTACAAGGCACTGGCACCACAAGCAAAACCAACATCAAGCACCAAACAACTCTGGGTACGTTCCCTCCTAGGAACTGATGTCCTCCATGCCAAAGGGAATTCTGTCTCCTGCCAGAAAATTGTCCCAGCAGGTCCCTCTTTTTCTGAATGGGGACCTAAAGAAGCAGTGGGACAGGACCATGGAGCAGGACAGCCCTCAGGGAAGGGGACTGGGCTGGGACAGGAAGGCTGGGAGACCCCTCATGTCCAAAGCATTCTGGAGATGCAGTTGAGAGGAGCTTCCTCTTTTTCCTCTTCAGGAAACCTTCCCAGCCAACGCCTCCTTCTTCGTCCACGTCTTTCTCCAAGTCAAATGTCTGATGTGAAAGTGATGGGAAGAGAAAAGAAAAAGGCTGATGATGGAGTGCAGAGAGGGAGGTGAGAGTCTGGGAGAGCTGGCTTTAGGTAATTCCATGCTCCTGGACAGGTGGTAGGAGCTGTCACCTTTGGCCATGCTGCCTGTACTTATGGAGAGCAGATATGGGCACATGCTCAAGGCCTTGGCCCTTCCCATGGCATGGGAAGTGGGCAGCAGTGTTTTGGAGAGGCCTGGAAAAAGCACCAGAGAAGATGGTCTCACTGTTCTCAGACAAACCTTGTGTGGCCTCTTTGCAGTTTGCTGCCTCCAGTTGAGAACTCTATGAAGAAGGGCAGAGCCACCAAGGAGGTGGAAGCACCCAAAGCTGGGCTGGCAGCTCCCACCAGGCAGGGAAAACGTATCCAGGTATGTTATGTGGATGTAGGATCATGTCCTGCGTCACTGCAGGGAGGCTGCTGAAAGGATCCCTTTGGATGTGTCCATTCTGGGATGTCTTTTGGGTCCTCCATTCAGTCTTGGGAATGACTTCATCGTTCTGTACTGTGTTGCCAGAAATCTTTCTCTGAACTGAACCTCTGTGGTGTCCAGACTTCTTCAGGAAGCAGAGAGTCACTGCCAAGAACTCTGGGGCAGAGAGGAAGGATCCAAACTGTCCCTTGGGTCATCGGCTGCAGGATGGGACCCTTAGCGTTGCCAAAATGTCTGAGCTGCCTTCCCTTTGCTTCATGTAACAGCTTCCACCCCTGGCAGAGCAGAGGAGTCTGGAGAAGGCTGCTGCATTCTCTCCTGGAGGATTTGAAAGGCTAAGGAAGGAGAGAGTGGCTGCTGTGGCAGGAGTGGCTGCTGCTTTGTCCCCAGAAGGGACAAAGGAGGAGAAGACACCATCCCCTCGTAGAGGAAGACCACAGCCAAGGTACGAGTGTGGCAGCTCCTGTCAGGGCCGTGGTGGGTTGAATAGCTGGGAAGGACCCCTTTGGGATCAAGGAAGTGGAGCCCTGAGCCCTGGGCTGAATGTGGTCCCTTGGACATCCCCTGACATGGGCATGCCCTGGGGTAGACCCTGATCCTGGTGTCCCATGTGCCCATGCTAAAGGGGGTGGTGGGGCCAAAGGGAACATGGACACAAGAGCAGCAGGAGCTGGGCCAGGCAAGATTCCAGCCAGAGAGTGAGAGGGGAATCTGTCCCTGCTTTGCAGGACCCCACGAGCAAAACAGGTACTGCTAAATCTGCAGCCATACAAAGTTGCCCGGGAGCAGTGTATGAAGGCCTTGCAGATAAACAAGTTACGGAAATGGTCCAACAACGACTCCCTCAGTAAGTATTTCCAAGTAATTCCAAGCAATGGATGCATTTTCCTGTGGCAGCACATTCCTCCTCTGCCTGGCAGCAGTGCCCGGGGAGCAATGTCTGTGTTACCAGGTGGGTGTGGGGGGTCCTGGAGCTGTCTCTGAACCAGACCTGCCTTCCAGCCCCAGGTGACAGCCTCAGGCTGGTGGGGGACACAGGTGGGTTCCTCTGCTCTCTGGCCTGGCCTCTCCCAGGTCTTGGGCTGGGGGTTTGGGTCTGCAGGGCAGGGGTGTCTGGGAGACTACAGAACCTCCAGGAGCAGACCTGGTGAGCAGAAGGTCTCTGCCCTCCTCCCTGTACCACCCAAATCCTGAACAGCTCCTGGATCTAACCTGAGCTTGGTGAAGAAGCTGGAGGTCCACGAAGAGAGAACAGCAGAACTGGGACATGGGGGCAGCCACATGGCACCGTGAAACAAGGAATAAAGACCTAGAAATCTATCACCTTGGTGTGTAAATTGCTGCTTCACGCCAGGAATTGAGCCCCTGGTCCGGAAAACAGTGTTTGGTGATCCAGATGGGACTGGTGGACATAGACGACTCCAGTCACAGAATCCCAGGACAGGTAAGGTTGGAAGGGACCCCAGTGGCTCATCTGGTCCTACCTTCCTACTCTAGCAGGGCCATCCCAGAGCACATGGTACAGGATTGTGTCTGGATGGCTATGAAATATCCCTGGTGAGGGAGACTCCACCCCCACTCTGGACCATCTGTTCCAGGCTTGATCACTGCACAGCAAAGAAGTTCTGCCTCATGTTCAGCTGGAACTTCTGGGGCATCAGTTCCTGCCTATGTAACCCTTGTCCCATCGCTGGGCCTCCTGGAGCAGAGCCTGCTCCCTGCTCTGAGCCCTCCCTGCAGACAGGGACAAACTGGGATGAGGGCTCCTCTCAGCTGTGTCTCCTCTTGAGGCTGAACAGCCACAGGTGTCTCAGCCTTTCCTCAGCAGGGAGATGCAGGCCCTTCATCATCTCCACGGACTCCACTGGCCCCACTCCAGGAACTCCATGTCCCTCCTGTCCTGAGGGGTCCAGAACTGGTCACAGCACTCCAGATGTGCCTCCCAGGGCTGACCAGAGTGTCAGGAGCATTCCCTGACCTGCTGGCAATGCTCTTCCTGATGTCCCCTGGATCCCATTAGTTTCCTTGGCCCCCCAGGGCACTCTGCTGGCTTAGGGACAGCTCATTGTCTCTTGGACCCCCAGATCCTTCTCTGCAAAGCTTCTCCATCAGGTCACCCTCAGCCCATGCTGGTGCCTGGGGCTGTTCCTCACGGATGCAGAACCTGCATTTCCCTTGTTGAACTTCAGAAGGTTCTTCCCTGCCCATCTCCCCAACCTGTTCAGGTCCCTCTGAGGGCTGCACAGCCCTCAGGGCTGTTGAGGCTGGACCTAAGGAGGAACAAACAGGGCCAGCTCATCAGTCTGAGGTGTTCAGTCTATGAGAGGTGATTTTGGCAGGAGAGGATCATGACAACCGACTCATGGCCACTGACTCCAGAATCCCACCGACTCCAAAGATGGAGAAGACTGAGCCTGTGGACTAATTAGTGTGAGAAGGGAGACAATAATTTAACCAATAGAAGATAGAATAATAATTAGAGAACTCTGTAACATGCAGCCAATGAATATCGGGGCCTTTGTTTGCTAAAATGTATAACGTAAACCTTCGCTGAACGGGGAGCCAACGTCTCTGGGAGCCACCCAGGTCCTGCTGTGCACAAACTGGAATGAAGATATAGAGGTCTCTCACCTCAGGGTGGGAACTGGCTCTGCACAGCAGGGAATGAGCCTGGGATTGGGACAACCAGATCCACCTTCCAGCCTTGTTGGTTGGTTTTCTCTCTACCTCCTCACACTGGGGCACCAGATGTGGGAGGCTTCGCTGTTTCCCCACACACTGCTTGGAACCTACCCCCTGGGCCCTTGAAGGAGGTTCCCTCCCATAAGTTCTTTGCCAGGGATGAAAGACGAGCGAGACTCATTGATTCTCTTGGTTTTCAGGTTGTTGTTTATTTTTCTCTTATCTTAAGTTCAGCACGCCGTCTGCATGCCAGACTGAGCNGCCCCAGGATGGCCACAGGCAGGATGGGGCGGGTGTGGACACAGGTGGGTTCCTCTGGTGTTGGCCCTGGCCTCTCTCAAGTCTTGGGCTGGCAGGGCTGGGTCTGCAGGGCAGGGGTGTCTCAGAGACCGCAGAACCTCCAGGAGCAGACATGGAGGTTTTTCTGCCGTCCTCCCTATACCTCCAACTGAACAGTTCCTGGTCCCCCCTGAGCTTGGTGAAGCAGCTGGAGCTCCACAACCCCAGAGACATGTGGAATTGGGATGTGGATGTGGTGTGGGGTAGTGGACTCACACAGACCTGCACCGTGACACTGAGGGGCAAAGGGGCACAGCAAGGCCACAGCACCCTACTCTCTGAATTGGAATAATTCAAATTTCATGGACAGATTGCTCAGGGGATTAGGAATTGGTTGGATGGCCACACACAGGATAGTGGTGAAGGGCTCAGATGGAGCTCAGAGACAAAGGGATATCCCTCAGGGTCCATACTGGAACCAATGCTTTTTGATGTCTCCATCAATGACACAGAGAGTGGGGTCGAGGGCACCCTCAGCACGTTGGCAGATGACCCTGAGCTAAGCAGTGCAGGTGTGATACACTGAGAGACAGGATGCAATTCAGGGGTACCTGGACAAGTTCCAGAAGTAGGCCCATGGGAACCTCAGGAGGACCAAGGTGGCCAAATACAAGGTCCTGAACATGGGTTGTGGCAACTTCAGTATCAGTCCAGAAGTGAGCTTGTCCCTCTCTTCTCCTTCTTCTATCCCAAGACTTGCTATCAAGCCCTTCATTCCCAGCCGGTATTGAGACTGAGGGTTTTCCCAACTCATGTGTAGGACCGCATGAGATTTCCATGAACCCACTTCTCAAGCTTGGCCAGGTCCTCCAGGATGGTCTCATCCTTTGGGTGTGTCATCAGTCCCGCTCAGCTTCCTGTCACCTGCCAACAGGCTAAAGGTGTGCTCCACCTCACTGTGTCCTTGCTAAGGTATCAAAGAGCAGGGCCCTGAGGTACACCACGCCTCACTGGACACAGAACCATTGACTACAACTCTGTCTGTGTCTGTTGGTTCAGTGTTCTTGTGGCACCTCTCCAAAATTGCCTGTCCATCTCTTTGGGTTCTCTCCAAGGCTGGACTTGATAATCTTGTTTATTTTCAATCTTAACAATTCTCTGGTTCCCTCAATGCCTCTTTAATCTCTTGTTTAGTTTCCACCAAGCTGTACTCAGGACTTAATAGGTTGAGGATAAACCAGGTTTTGGAGAAGAAAATGGTTGTAAAAATTCCCAAGCATGTGGGAAATGAAATGTTCTCAGAGGAGATATTTTGCTCTGCCCTTTGCTGTCCCACCCTCGACCCACATTAAAGTAATTAAGGGCAGAGGCCTGAGCCGCTGTGGTGTTGCAAATGCTGTTGGCTGCTGGCCAGGGCACCAGAAAGCAGAGAAATTACAGGAGAGGAAACAGGCTTGTTTTGATGGAATAAAGATCCTTCCAGGGGTTCAAATTTTGTGGATGAAGCTGGTGGAAAGGAGACGAGCAAAGTCTGTCAGCTCACACTCTGCATTGTCAGCTCAGCTTCAACTCTGCAGTAATTTTTGGGTTATACTGAATCAGAAAAGTCCCATTCCCTTCCTCCAAGCCCCCCAACTGGGGACTTGGCTGCTTTGGATTCTGGAATTTCACTCCAAGCAGAAAGATGATTTTCACTGTAACTTGAACACTAATTTGGGTTACAGCAAAAACTGGAGCCTTTGGGGCATAAAACACTGCTGAGATTTGAGGAAGGTGCTTAGTGGGTGACTGTTGCCCTCTCCTGTTCTGCTGGGATCAGGAACATTGTTCTCCTGGTGTCTGTGTTAAGCCAAACCCACAAAATTCCAGAAATCATTTACGAGTTTGGGGACCTGAGCTTGACGTCAGAACCAAGCTAAGGCATGTTGGTCCTTCTCCATCCGTGTGACTTTCCTGTGTTTCCATGTAAGCATGAAAGTCATGGAGAAATGGATTTGATTCCTGGCAGCTTTTGCCCTTAATGACACCTCCACACCTTTTAACACATGCATTTTAATTAGAGGCTGCAGAGAGAAGAGATGACATTTTATGGCTGGGCATGTGCAGGCACAGCCTGGGGTTCTCTGCCTTGGTTCTTAGCTCTTTCCAAAGCCCTGACCAGAGTGGGAGCACAAGGGACAGGACCAGGGGAAATGGTCTCAAGTTGTGCCAGGGGAGCTTTAGGTTGGATGTTGGGAAAATCTCTTTGTGGAAAGGGTGGTCAGGTACTGAAAGGGGCTGCCCAGACCAGTGGTGGAGTCACCATCCCTGGAAACGTTCAAAAAATGTGTGGATGTGGCATTTGGGGACAAGGTTAATGGTGAACAACCTACCACCAGGTCCTGGGTTGATGGTTAGACTCAATGATCTTACAGGGCTTCTCCGACTTTAACAATTCCATGATTCTGTGATTACACTCTTAGTTCCTGGAACTCCCAGAACAGGCAACTGACTGGATCATTTTTTTTTTCTATCTTCTTCCAAGCTTCTTTTTTTACTCCCAGCTCTGTAGAAAGTGGCCAGAATTATGGGGACTTCCGAGTCTTGCCTGAGCTCAATCGCCACCATTTATTTATTGCAGTTTGGAATGTTTTGCCCACCTGTGTCACGGCCAGTGTCTCAAAAGTGGGAGCAACTCATAAATCCCAGGATCTGCCTGGGTGTGACTGATCATCTGTACTAATGAGCAGAAAACTGAGAGTGCCCTCAGGGTTTATGACATGTCAATAAAAAGTCTGGATTAATGGATTACCAACATAATGCTTTGTGAAGTCTTTATAAAGCTCTGACTGCTGGGCAGTCTGAGAGCTCAGGAGAAGAGGGAAAGTCTGAGAGACACAAAAAAGGCGGAGAAAGGCCAAAGGCAGAGGAAAAAAATCTGTCCAGGTCAGGAGAGGCTTAGCTTTGTAGGCACTATGAAAATCTTTCTTTCCTGGACAGTCCTGGCAGCCCTTGTCCTGGTGCACATCTCCCAGGCAGTCTATGTTCAGGTGAGTTTTTTCTCAAAATTCAAATTCAAAATTATGAATTCAACAAAGTGCTGATATTTTTTAAACTTCTGGCTGCAACAGGAATCTTGAACTAAATTAATAGACCTGAATTTTTGCTTTGCCTTGCCTTGCCTTGATTTCCACCTGTGTCTCCCCATGCTCTGGGTTTTCCTTCTGTAAAACACTTCAGGTGTCACTAAATGCTGCTGCTGTTTATTTACCTTCTCCAGCCATATCTCTGCTCTGAAATCCCTTAGATACTGAGGTGCTTCATGCCCGGAATTTTCTCCTAGCCACATGTGGTGAAGGTGCTGACTTTAGAGAGGGATGCAAACAACGTGTGACAAAGGAGAAACTGTCTTGTGTTACCTGGTTCTAGGCAGGAAGTTCTTTGTGGAAATGATCTGTGAGTTTATGGGATGGAGCCTGTAAAAAAAGGGCAAAGAAGAGTTTAGCTGGATTCAATTAAATATTAATAGGCAGAGAAGTGATTAGAGGAGCCTCTGTGAAATTTTCCAAATACACAGCACCTATGGCTGATATTCCACGCAACATGGAAGGGGTTAAGAAGATACTTCAGGGCCCTGGGCTGTCATTGGGAAAGCTTTGGATCTCTTTGCACAGAGACAGTGTGGGAGATTTCAGTCTGATTGCAATGTAAACAACTTCCTCTGGGGGCCAGGAAAACTAGTATTTGTTAAACAATTATTGACTCTCTCTCTCTGTGTGCAGCAGGTTTCCAGAGATAAGGTGTCTTTGTGTCCTGGACTATCCTCTTTTTCATCCTTTGGATGACAGAGATATCCAGAGATAGCAGGTTTAAGCTATTCCTTTTTCTCAAACCATTCTTCAAAAATTACAGTCTCCAGAGGAGCAAACAGCTTCCTACCCAGTGAAAAACATCCCTGTTTTCCACTTGTAGCCATAAAAAATATTAATAAATGAGAATAGCTGCTTCTAGGTTGCGTAAAATAGTAGGAAGTGCATCTCTGGAGTTTGAGCTGGAGTTCTTCTCTCATTAATCATTAAATCTGTGTTTTCCCCACTGCACTTGCAGTGAACTCTGAGTGTGTTGCACTCCTTTCACCTGAGGTCTTTGAGGTCTGACTGATTCTTTGATTCTTCACTGCATAAAGTTGGCTTGCACTCTTCTTTCCTGAAATTGTTCCCAAGACTTCCCTTCCTTGTTCCATAATATGTCAAATTTTGCTATTTTTAATACATCTTTCTTACTTGAGGTGGTGGGGTTTTGTCTCTATTTTGCTGTTCCTTTGTTCTTTTTTGTCCCCAGGACCTGCAGATCTCAGGGTTTGTTTCCAGTTCCTGGTTTCTCTGAAATTGTGCCTGTGGAAATCCACTCTTTTTTTAGTTCTATGGGTTTTGCTTCTCAGTTGTGTGACCAACAGCTGAATCTAGAGCTGCCTTTATAGGAAAAGTGAATTTTTCATAGGCAGCTAGGGCTGATCACAGAATCAGAAAGTTTTTTAGGTTGGAAAAGCCCTTTAAGATCATTAAATCCCACTGTTCCTCCAGCACAGAGAGATCCACCATGTCCCCAGGTGCCACATCCCCGTGTTTTTGGAACACTTCCAGGGATGGTGACTCCACCACTCCCATAGGCAGCTGATGCCAGTGCCTGATTAACTTTTATAGATCATTAAGGTCAGAAAAGATCTCTAAGATCATTGAGTTCAACTGATAAATTAACCTGAGTAAGATCATAAACTGATTGCAAAAGAAAATAATTTGACTTAGTTAAGTAAATTCATATCCAAAGTGTAACTGATTGGTTTTTTTAAAGCTTTAACATCAAAATAATATGATTCTGTAAAAAAATCTCCAAAACCCCAGTCAGAATCAAATCCCCACCCCATTTATCTCACACCATTCCCCACTGGACTCATAGGGATGTGAAACAAATGCTAATATTTGGTCTTGTGCTGTATCAGAGTCACTGCATTTTATTTCTTTGGATAAGGAGCTGTTACTTGATCCCAGAATCCCAGGATGGTTTGGGTTGGAAGGGACATTAAAGTTCATTTTGTTCCAAACCCTGCCATCAGGTTGGAATCTCCCACATCACCTTACTGACTACATGTTGGCCATGAAACTGTGTTAAAACAGCAGATATAAATCAGTTTGAAAATGCTTATTTGTCTTCTAGGCCAAACTCTGATTATCTGCAGATGGGTACAGACTTTGTGTACTTGGTTAAACAGCTGCAACACCTGCAACTTAAATTTATGACCTCAAAAAGGGGAAATCTCTTGAAACTGAGGGAATGACCCTTAACCAATGAACAGGGAGAAGCAACTAAAACATAGAGTAATAGTAATATTTCTCAGAGTCCTGTCCCAGCTTCCTTAAGTTTCTGGTGTGAGCTTTGAGTCAGAAGTGTTACATTTATGCTTCCAAAAACTTCTTTTTCACGGATTGTGTGGGCAAGTTTTTAAATGGGCACAGTGTGGGATTATTGGGCATCTGTGTAGGGCCGTGAGCTGGAGTGAATGATCCCTGTGGGTCTCTTCCAACACAAGAGATTCCGTGATTCTAAATTAATGGAAACTTTCCACAATGTCTTGGGGGGAAGGGTTTAAGCCCTCAACAATGTGGTGTGAAAGAAGAGCTGCTTTTGTGTGGTCACACCCTGTCAGGTCACAGCCAACACGTGGCACTTCCACTGCTGTGTTAGCAGAAAGAGTGAACCAAATAAATTCCCATTTATCCCCATTCAAGTAATGATTTTGTAGATCTCTACCACATATTCCTGGAAGTGCTGAATGGAGCTTAGAGCAACCTGGTCTAGTGAAAGGTGTCCCTGCCCGTGGCAGGGGGTGGAATGAGAAGAGCTTTAAGGTCCCTTCCAACCCAACCCATCCCAGGATTCTGTGATATTGCCCAGTTCTCCCTTTTCTAGGCTGAGGATTCCCAGCCTGGATCTTCCTATCCCAGATTTTATGAGTCTGTCTCAAGGGGATGAGCCCGGCCCAAATTCTCCCTCTGTCCACTGCCTTCACTCAGCACAGGTTTTAGCTTGGCCTTCTTTCAACACCGTCTTTTCCCTCTGATATATTTTTTGGGAAAGTTCTTGGTTGAAATGGAATGGATTTGCCAAAGGCCTGACATCCTCACACTTATTTTTTCTGGTTCTGCACAGGACGGAGACTTGAAATTCCCACTGGAGTCCGTGAAGAAGCTGAAGGAGCTCATGGCTGGCAACAGACACACCAACCCTCGCATGATGGTTCCCATGGCCAGCTATTCCCCATGCCAAGAAAAACACCTCCCTGAGGAATTCCGGCCTGTGTGCAAAAGGGAAGATGCACCCATGATTTTTAGGAGGCTGAGTATGTTGTTCATATTTCATAGTTTTCATTTTTACCACAATTTTCAACCTTAAACATTCCAATAGCAGGAGGGAAAGCCACAGAATTACTTCTGTGCCACTTCTAGGGCAGCTGGGAGGGTTTGTGCTGCCTTTGTGCTGCCCTTTCTCTTGCAAAGGTTGGGCTCCATGAACCCCCTAAGGAAAATTCCTGCAGTGCTGAGCTGGACTGTTCCCTGGGCACATTCGACTGTTGTGACCAGGGAAAAGTTAATCCAAAGTAGAATAATAGAATCACTGAATGGTTGGTTGGGGGGACCTTAAAGCTCATCCCATTCCACCCCCTGCCATGGGCAGGGACACCTTCCACTACACCAGGCTGCTCCAAGCCTTGTCCAGCCTGGCCTTGGCCACTTCCAGGGGTCCCGGGGCAGCCACAGCTTCTGTAGGCAATCTGTGCCAGGGCCTCACCACTTCCACGGGGAGGAATTTCCTCCCAATATCTCATCTAAATCTACCCTTCTCTAGCTTAAGCCACCTCTCCTTGTCTAAAGTCCCTCTGCCATGGGCTGCTGCTGCAGTGTTTGTTTTTTTAAGTTATTATATTGCATTTATCTACTGTCCAGTACAAGGGACACTTTAAGATAAAATGCTGCCTTGTCCTGTTGTCCTCTTGCTTCCACATGTTCCCATTGTGTCCAAGAAATTCAGGTCTGATTTCATTCCTTCAGCCAGATTTTAGCATGAGCTAATTTTAGAGCAGTTCTACCTACAAGGATCTTTCAAATGATAAAACAGGAATGCAAAGGAGTCTCCAAATGCTTTGACAGGTAGCTCTGCCCTCCTGGCATCTAACTGAATCCCTCCTTTCTCCTGGACAGGCCTGGCTGCCGAGGATGACCTGTGTGAGATCTGTGCCAATGCTGCCTGCGCCGGTTGCTTCTGAGAAGGTGGAAAAACCCACACAACACATGTCCAGCTGGGAAGTTTGTGCATTCCTGTGGCAAGATCATGTACTTTCTCCAATCAATATTCCTAGGCTTCATCTCCCACTCCAGCCAAACTGGAGCTGCCTGCTCATGGGAACATCCCTGCAGTCCTGCAGCACCTGGATCAGGTGCCACCAGCAGAGCAGATCTGCCAGCAAGGAGGCTGTGACTCCTCTGAGAGGTGCAGGTGTGACACTGGAATGAAAATGCCCTGTGTTTCATTTCCCACTATTTTGCCTGGATTTGAACAAGCTAGGTGAAACTCAGCATCCCCTGCAGTCTTTTTAATAGCTAATATTTAATAGCTAATATTTAATGTCCAGTAAGTACTATCTAATCATTAATATCTGCCTGTGATTTGGCCTCCCCTGCACACAACATCACTGGGTTATTCCCTTTCCCAGTCCCTCCTTCCCAGTGTGTTGGATCCCTTTCCCTTCTACCTGTCTGCAGGTGACACCTCTGAGTTTGTAGTGGAACTGCAACAAGTAACTTGAGCTGAATTCCTGGTGTTTAGGAACATTCTGACAGCCAGAAATTGGCCTGTTCCTTGTACTGATTGTTGTTGATTTAGGGAATGGGTGTAGAGGAGCACAGGAACACTTCTTCCCTGGTTGGATATCAAGGTTCTTTAAACTCTCTTTGAGAAAAAGGAATTCCAAGGTGCAGTGCTAGAATCACACTGAAATTAAAGCATTGCCTGTTGTTTTATTTATTAATGCAAGATTATGAAGAAATTATCTGCCCACGTTTATATGCTGTAGAGGCAATAAAAAACTAGCAATAATTTGGATTTTGTTTGTTTGTTTGGTTGGTTGGTTAGTTTGGTTTGTTTGTTATTGCTGGCTTTTGGGGTGGATTTTGTTTTAGGATACTCTTCTTGCCTCCTTGCTTTTTCCCCATATAAGGCATTTCATGTCTGTGGCTTCCCTGAATAAAAGATATCTTTTAACAATGTCCTGAACTTAAAACCAATTTGTAGTCATAGAATCACAGAACTATTTGGGTTGGAAAAGCCTTCCAGGATCATTGAGTCCAACCTGTGCCTGATCCCTATCTTATCACCCAGCCCAGAGCACCAAGTGTCATGCCCAGTCCTTCCTTGGACACCTCCAGGGATGGGGACTCCACCACTGCCCTGGGCAGCCTCTTCCTATTCCTGACCACCCTTTCCACAAAGAAATTCTCTTGATGTCCGACCTAACCCTCCCCTGGCACAACTTGAGGCCCTTCCTCTCATCCTGTCCCTGTTCCCTGGGAGCAGAGCCTGACCACTCTGGATGCACCCTTCTGTCAGGGAGTTGTGGAGTGGCAGAAGGTCTCCCCTGAGCCTCCTTTTCTGCAGGCTGAGTACCACCAGGTCTGTCATAGTAATGCAAGTCCATATGAGAGATTTTATTTTTCCCTCCTATTTGTAACTGTTGAACTATTATCTCCATTTTTATATATGGAGCCCCCAACTCAGCAACCAAGTTCCACCAAGACTCTCAGTACACCAAATCTGTACCCTCAGCCCTGGAATTTGGAGCCTAAATGCAGAATTGATGTTAGAAAATTATCGTGAGGTGCATAAATTCCTACTTCATTTGACAGGAAAACTGTGAGGCTGTAGAAGAGTATTCCTTACATCCAGTATTTTGACTACCTCAGGACAAAATGCATCCAGAGCAAATTCCAAAGAGAGAGTCCCTCACTAAGGCTCTTCCTGCTGCTTTGAAGTTGGGAAATGGGATTTCCTGACTCAAACACTGCAGGGGATTCTTTTAAACCTGAAGTTATTTCTCCGAATAGAGAAGGGACTTACTATTTTCCTTTAAAACTAATGTGACAAATCTTCAGGTCCCAGCACAGCAGCTTGGAGCAGTTCCTGTAGAAAAGGAGGTTATGGATTTTCCAAGGGAGACTTGCTGGAAACAGGATTAGAACCAAGATCCTACTGAAACACTGCCAGTGCTCAGGTGGGGCAGGAGGGCTGGACTGGAGACCTTCCCACAAATCTTCTGCCCCTTTGGATCCGACTTGTTTAGCCTGGTGTGTAGAGCACTGAAGAGGGAAAAAGGGGGATAAAGGAGGGCACAAAACCTTCATTTTGTCCCTGCTGGCTGAGATTTGTGATTTTGGGGGACTGATTTGACAGCAGGAGGTTGTGTCCCTGGGGAAGAAGGGATGTGAGGCACACATGAAAATAAACAAACATAGAATGGCCCAGGTTGGATAAAGATAATGTGGAAAGGATGACAAATAAAGGAAGTCAAGAGCCAGAAGTGGAGATCAAATTTCGCAGCAGTCTTAGAAAGCTTCTCCAGAACCCAAACACTGAGGGCTGTGTTTGCCAGCTCTCTCTGGGAACTGGAGATGTGGCTCAGAGCACAGCAGGGATTTCATCAGGCTGGTTACCAGCTCAGCCACCTGCACAGCCTGTGGGAATCACAGAATCAGGGAATTGTTAAGGCTAGAAAAGCCCTCTGGGATCATGGAGTGCAACCATTAACCCAACACTGCCAGGGCCACCACCATCCACACCCTGCAGGTTTCATCCTGTGCAGGAGTGCCAATGCAGGAGTGTAGGGTGCTAATGTTAATCATGGGATACAGAATTGCAGAATATCCCAAGCTGGAAGGGATCAGTGAGTCCAACATTGGGATATACCAGGTTCTGGAGGGGTATCTATGTTAAACAACCAGGTATTGCTGCTTTAAAGGAGAGAATTTATTTGCTTTAAGAAGTAACCCCTGGCTTTAGGATTTATTTGCTGTATTTATTTAGGAAAATGTGAAAAGTGCTTCTTGCACTATGGATGTTCTCAGTTTAGTCAGAGAGAAAAACAGATAATTTTTCCTAGACTTTGTTCTGGGGAAAGTTGTGAGAAAGCTAGAGAAAGAATTAAACCAATCCTTATCTCAATCTCTGCACCTGTTGTTTGAGAACATTCTTAACAGGTGCTGTGAGTTTATAGAAAATTATTTACAAGAAGGTGTTGTTCCTAATTCACCAATTGTTGGAACCCAGGGCACAGGTGGGGAAACAGCAAAGCCACCCACAGCCAATGGTGTGAGAGGTGTTCCTTAGAAACCAGTCACGTTCTGAGTTAGTGATCCTTTCTATAAAAGAGTCTGTTTCCAATACATTTTGCTTGTGATGCCTTCTGAAGCCTGGAGCCTGTGTCATCTGTACCGTCATTCCTGACTCAATGGTGACATTGCACAGGGAAGCTGCTGCTCCTCCACCAGCCCCAACAGCATCACCTTCAATGCACATGAACATCAGGGAGTAAGGGAAGGAAAGCCATGATGAATTTCAAAGAAATATCTGCTGGCTTTCCCTGTCTTTATTTCAGAGATAAGACAAAGCCTTCAGCCATCACAGCTCAGAGCACAGAACTGCTGGCTTAGCCCTGTTATCTCACCTGACTGTCCCTTGCCAGGGGAGAGGGGAGAACCTAAACTGGGGCATCAGCCAATCTCCCCCGGCATTGTAAGGTACCCTGAGACCTCAGCCTCTCAGTAGCTCAGGGACAGTCACGTGTTCATGGCTGACATCTATGAATCCGTGCAAACTTTCTGCTTTCCCAGAGCCCCACAGTCTGTCTGGAGCCACAGAGGTGCTCATAAACAATCTTTGTTGGAAAGTCTGGGCATGGGAATTACCTTGTATACCTGCCTGTTCCAAAGCACAGAGACCAGGCTGGAAAAACAGATTCAGGGTCCTGAGACCAGGCTGGGAATTTGTGAGTCCCAGTACAAAGTCCCAGTTACTTGAAAGATTCTTCAATTTTTATAGCCCAGCATCAAAATGTGTATTTCATGGCTGTTCTTTCATTTTTCTTCTTAAATCCACTATTAGGCCACTATTAGCTGGAAAGTTTGTAGATTGGTGTAAAAATTGAATTTTCACATGATTTCTTGGACTGAAATCTGAGTAAAGTAGCAAGTGTTAAGCAAATGTTGTATAAGATCATTCAAATTTTCTGGTCAACATAAAGAAATTCCAAACAAGTGATTATTGCATTCTGAAAAAGCACATTTCAAGGTCAAGGTGCAGCACAATTACATCTATAAACATATTGATCTTGTTTAGGAAAGAACAGTCACACTTTAACCACCTTTTCTCTTCTCTTTGATTTGCAACTATCAAGGAACAAAAATGTAACTTTTAGAGTATGAGTTTGTGAGGACTTTTGTGACACAGGAGCCTGATACTAAATTTAATATTAAATCAAGTATATAAACCAATGAATTAAGTATTAAATAAAATACATTAAAAATGCCAGTGTTCTATTTAGATGAGGAGTCTCTAACACTACATGTTGTAGAGAACAATGCTATGAACTGGTCCCAGTATCCTCATCCACGACAGGAAATATATAGACTTGTAACAAAAACAACAACAAAAGACTCCCAAAGAGACTTTTCAGGATCAATGCCAAAACCTCAAACCAGTGTGAGATGCAGTATGAGAGCTTAAATAAAGCCAATTTAGAATAATTAAAAATAGTCAGGTCGGTTCAGTCTGAGTTTTAGTTATTTCCCTCCTTCGTCCCCCC
>VXAX01005146.1:23885-38752 GCA_013399835.1 Leptocoma aspasia
GTGGGGATGTGCAGAGCTGCAGGGGCTGTGGGGATGTGCAGAGCTGCAGGGGCTGTGGGGATGTGCTGCTGCAGAGCTCAGCCTGGCAGAGCTCACACTCAGACCTGCAGGGCTCACCAAGGAGCCCCAGTGCCTTTGGGTGGGGTTTTTGCTGTTGCCACAGTGGCCCAAAGGACCGTTCCACTCCTGCCTTTCCTCGGAGCCCAGCTCAGCTCACACAAGGGGGGTCAATGCTGGGGTTCTCCAAAACCCTGCAATGTCTTTGCTAGAACTGCAACTGTGAAGAGCAGTGTTTGGGAAACTGTCGGATTTAGCTCTTTTCTGACCTACAGATGGGGCAACTGAGAGGCATTTTAAAAACTTTTATTCCATTTTCAGTCTCACACGAAGGGTGAGACAATACAGATGTTATAACTCATGCCATCACAATCAGAAGTCAACTATTTCCTAATTTACAAAACACTGTAAGTGTTTCTTGGCCTATCAGCTTTTTGCCACACCATGCTGTAAATGCCTTAAAGCCAATCATCAAAAATTATCCCTCGTGGGTCCGGTTACAATGCATCCTTCATAGTCTTGTTTCTCCAAAGTATCCAGTCTGATTTGCAAGGCCATCCTTTGAAACCTTTTTCTAGCTCCATTTCTCTCTCAACAACATCAGTCCTATTCCATGGCATTTCTAAGTCAGCATTTCTTATCTCAAAGTTTGCATACTGTGTGGGCTCTGAGAATTCTCCACAAATCCATTTCCCCCAGGAAACTGCAGTTTTGTATTTCCTGAGAATCCGAGGGGCTCTGAGGGCCAGCCTGTGCCCTGCCCTCTGTGTGCTGTCACTGTTGTGTCCCCTGCAGGCCCGTGGCACTGCAGAGGTGTCAGGGCACGACACGGATCTGGCACAGGTGCCCTGGGCCAGGCCATTGCTCCTGCTGATGCTCTGCAGAGATTTAAGGACCTGGAGAGGGCAGAGCTGCAGGGGAGGATTGCACAGGTTATTTTGTGTTCTTTGGCCCCACACTGCAGTGCTGTGTTTAAGCTCCCCCCAAGGCCCAACACCCCCATTCCAGGGGCTCAGCTCTCCCTTTGTTGGTGGCTGCAGCTGCTCAGGGTCCGTGGAGAGCCAGGGCTGGGTGACCCTCTCCTTCCAGATGTGCTGATTTAAGCAGTGGTTAATAACCCCTGCTCACCTGCACAGCCAGAAGGAATGAAATAAAAGAGGTTCTGCTTTATTTATTCTTCTTAATATGAAATTCATGCCCTGATTGCCTTTCCTCTCTCCAGCCAGGCTTCTGGGAGGGAAGAGATTCAGTTCATGAATCTGAATTTGGGGAAGCTTCATCTTTTGAGCTTTCTGTTCAGGGAAAGTTACTTGATAGCCACAGAGCCAAGGGGGAAATACATTATTGAAAGAAAAGCTTCCTTTTTAATCTAAAATTCAGCAGGATCTTTGAGATGAAAAAGGTTATTTCCAAGAGTCTGTCCAGCATGTCTTGAGGGCTTCTCCTTCCCATACAATAAGTAGTGAGTGGGAGGGAGGGAGAAAAGAGCCTCAGTCAGAAACAGGCTGGTGTTCTCTCTCAATTACACCAGCATCCCGTCTCCTGACAAGGGAATAGCAATTCCCCTTGCAAAGAAGTGCTTGGAGGCTGGCTGGAGAAAGAGGAGAAAGTAATTATGGCTAAACTGTGCAAACAGGGACTCCTGGGAGCAGCCTGGCAGTGTGCAGGGGCTGCTCACAGGAGTAAAGTATGAGTTAGAACACTTCCACCCGGGAAAAGCGCTTAAATAGGAGCCTTGGTCCCTTTGAACTCAATTTGTTGAATGCTGGTTCAGAGCATCTTGAAGCCCAGAAAAGGGAATGACAGGATTTCTGAGGACAGGTGGATGCAGGTGGGCTCACACTCCAGGGGGCTGTGGCTGGTTGCCAAAAGCTCCCTGCAAGAGACACACATTTTGGGGGGCTTGGTGCCTTCTGCTGCTTTGCTGTCCAAGAGCTTTGCAGCAAGGCCAGGACAAGGTGCCTTTTCCTCTGAGATGCAGACCCTGCTCCCATCACCCTGCAGGGCTGGGCTGGGATGTTGAAGCTGCTCCCCGTGTGAGGCAGCAAAAGCAAATCTTGCCAGAGAGTCAGACTCATCCTTGGGAGAAACTTATTTTTTTTCTCTGACCTGGAAAGGCTCCAGCTTTGCTTCTTCTCCCAATTTAAAACTATTATCTTGCCACGGTCAATCATTTTAAATCCTCTCCCTGGACTGTGCTGTGCTTGAGGAGCTGCAGGAGCAGGAGCTGTGTGTGTGTCTGCATAGGGAAGCAGGGAGGGACAGGCTGTGGCTCCTCTCTGGGGATGCCATTAGGTGGGATTTGTGTGCAGGGTGGAAAAGCAGCAGCTCTGCTGTCAGCAGTTTTCTCCACAGCCACGCTCCTCTCCACCCCTCTGGGTGGATTTTGGGGCTGGCTGTGCTAAAGGGGGGATTTAATTGTGCCACTTAGATGACAAATACCAAAAGAGACATTCTTGCTCCCAAAAATGTCTGAGCCACATCTCCCTGCATCACATCCAGGCTCTGCTCTGCCCTCACCCAGCCCTGAGCACCCACATCTCAAAATCCCATGAGTTCTCACAGAACCACAGAGTCACTGAGGTTGGAAAAGCCCTCCAGGACCACCAAGTCCAATCCAAGTGATTGATCCTCACCTTGTCACCCAGCCCAGAGCACTGAGTGCCACATCCAGGCCTTCCTTGGGCACCTCCAGGGATGGGGACTCCCCCATCTCCCTGGGCAGTCTGTTCCAACCCTGTTCATGCAGGCTCAATTCCATTTGTTTTGAAATGACATTAATCTGGGAGGAAATGTAAATCCCTCTCTTTGTGTCAGAGAAACAAAATTACACCAATAATAATTACACCAATAATGTGCTCAGAGCAAATTATCTCTGCTACCTGCTTTTACTGGCAACAAAACCTCAGCCGTGGGATTCCAGCCCCCTGCCACAGCTAATTATAAGATATTTATAAATTTAAAACATTAGTTATGCAAAGAAGTTTCTAAACAATATTGATGTTGTTCTTTCCTGGGTAAACAAGAAGTACAAAAACTTTTTTGGGGCAGTGCTCCCATGTAGACTCCGTGCCATTATTCCTGTTGTTATTTCAGTGTTGTTCCCTGCATCCCTGGAGCTCAGGGAGCTGCAGGTGGATTCCCCCAAGATCCATCCTGCTTTTGCACCTTCTCCTTGCTCTGTGAAGCTGGAGCATGTGGACTGCAGCAGTCCAGGCCACTTTCTGCCTCATTTCTTTCCCAACCTGCAGGGTGATTCCAGCTCGGGAGCTGGGAGCTGCTGCTGCTCATCCATTGCACAGGGCAGGCAGCATATTATTTTGTAATAACTCAGGGCAGTTGCTCCCATTTGCCCAGCTGGCAGGACACACCACAGGGCAGCTGTGGGAGTATGGATTGACTCGGGAACCTGTGCACCTCTCTGTTGTATGAATATATTATAAGTTTTTTTGTATGTAGGTTTGTAGAAATTTTTTCCTATGGGAAAACGTCTTTTACTGTTTTTTTTACACTGTAGAAGTTTCTATAAACAAATCTCTGAGCTGTGTTCAAGAACACAGATAGTTTCTCTGCCTGTCTCCTAATACAGGAGATGGGGGTTTTCTTTCTTTCAACCTATGAGGTGAAAAGTTGTTATCTCTGATTGTGTAAGCTATTCTGGCATTCCTTGGACGGAGCTGGAGGCAGGAGCTTTGGATGCTCTGGGCTGGGCAGATAATAGCCCAAATCCTTTGAATTATAAAGTCATGTTAATAAATCATATTTAACCTTCTAATATTATTGTCAAGAGTCCTTTGTCAACGTACAAACCACAGCAATACCTCTCTGCTTCCCCCCTGTCCTGACACCAACACACACTGCTCCACAGAGCTCCACCCGTGGAGTGGGGACATCTGGAATTTTGGATAAATACTTCCCTTCCATGTCTCCTCATCCCAGTTATTGCCCTGCCTCACACAATGTAGTTTTCCAGTGTTTTTATTCCTAAAGTCGTCACCCAACAAACCTGCCAAAGCCTTTATCTGAGGGGAGGTCTCAGTTAATATTGGTTAAAACAGCTTTTTCTGAGGACAGAATATTGCTTTTTGGTTTTTTTTTTCCAACACCTAAACTGCAAAGTGATGCCTTGAAGATGAGATTAGTTCATTATTTATAAAAGCAAAATCCCTCAGAATGTATTAAATATGAAAACATTGTATCAGGGTGTAAGATTTGGGAGGATTAGGCTCTGAAGTCTAGACATTTATCTCCAACCACATCACATTTGCATTCATTACGTGTCCTGCTGTACCTCTAAACAGGAAAACTGATCTGCAGAACGGATGATCAAAGCAGGGAAATGCAGATCAGAAAACACGCTGTGTTCGCTTAGGAACGAAAAATGGTGTTAAAAAAACCCCTAAATTGTCTGATATTCTGGTACATGAGACTGTACCAGGCCCCCAGCAGCGAGGGGGGACTCGGGAGCAGCTGCTGTTGGGTTTGGAGATGCTGCTGATGTTTGGATAAAGCTCCTTGGTGGGGTGTGAGGGGGGGGATGCCCCTTAGGGCAGTGCCCTGGGGTGATCCAGCCTCGGGCACATCCCCTGTGCACCCATCCCCAGCAATGAGCACCTCACATCCCCACGGTGAGAGCAACAGGTAACTGCAGGCAGAGGCTGCTCCAGCCCACCCCAAAACTCCTCAAAATCGTGTCATCACTTCTCAGTTTTTCACTAATGGAGACCTTTCCACTCCTTGCTCTGCTTGGATGATGCATTGATAGACACACCACAGCTCTGTTCCCTCACCTTCCCTTTTCCATCCACCTCACTCTGAGCCTCTGGACTTTATCCAGTCCTCTAAGATTCATGCAAAAAAGTAAAAAATCTGTATGACTGATGCAGAACCCCCTTTGGCCAGGCCTTCAGCAGCCAATGGATGACCAGCTCTCCAAATCATTAGAGTTTAACATTGCTTTTAGCATTACTGACTGCTGTTGAACATTCCCCTGAGCTCCTTTTGGATGGGGGTCTGTCATCATTCCAGTATGAACCACTGGCACTAGGACACATTCTCCTAAATAGGATCCTGGAAAACTTGAGTATTTCTGCCTTTTCTGTGGGAACACTGCATCAGACTCAAAAATGGCCAAGAAGTTTGAAGTTAAACCCTTGAAAATGGGTGCAATTTCAGGTGAAATTCATCTAATTTTCAAGGCGCTTTTATTCTACACTGGGACTAACGCCAGGTCTTCTGGAAACATTCCCAAGGTTCATGAAGCATTCCAGCGAGTTTGGAATCACTTTAGGATGATTTATATGTTTGGAAAGGGACCAGGCTCCCAGGTTCCCTCTGCCTTTGACCCGGACACTGGTCCAGCTTTGCTTTATCCCTTGATTTATAATGTGTATTTTTTTCGCGTGATTTCAAATCAGAATAAAATTTGAGTCCACAAAACCATGCAAAGACTGACAGCCTGGTCTGCAGCAATCCCTTCTGGATGATTCATCTGCCTTATCTCTCCAGTGTGCTCATTTCCCACCCCAAATGCATCCAAATCCCAGATCAGAGGTTCCATTGTTTCCAGGCTCTGTCTGTTCCTACAAAGGAAAGCTCATTATGCCTGGAGTCTCCATATCTGTTTAGTGTGACAACAGAACCACTGGAGCACTGTCACAGCTTGTGCTAACTGGTCCCAAACTCTGCTTTTAAATCAGAATTCCCTTTCTTAATAGAAATTTTAAGTGACAAATCCATGGAATGAATCTGGTATTCATTGTTTGCAAGAGAGAAGAGAGGGGATTTAAATGAAGCAGATATTCTATGAGGAGCCTCAGGAAATAATTTACCAGCTCCAGTGTGAGGGGAGCTGTGTTATCAGCAGAATTTACATGTTACATTAGCCAGGAGTAGGAATCTTTCTATCCAAAATCCACTTGCAAAATTAGTGGAATACTGTTGCTTTAATGCCTTTTTTTTTGTCACCAACAGTGTAAATCTCCCCCCTTTTGGTAGGAACCAGAGAAATTAAATTTGTGAACTACTGTCCATTCCCCAAATCACACTGCAATGGGAGCAGAGGCTTCAAGGTTAAAAATGATGAAAGTTGCAAAAAAAAAAGAGGCATTTTTAGCCTTTAAGAACTGCTCACCCAGCGAGTGCCAGAGAAACAGCCGTTGTTCTGTCCTGCTGCTGCTCCATCTGGATCTGGAACGTGAGCTCAGAGAAACCTGAGGCTTGACACTGGCTCTGCTTCTCCCTGGAAACAGGGCAGGGGATGGACAAACCAAGATGGGTTTGGTTCATCAGAATCCATCAGGTCGTGAGCACCTGCAGAGCCTTTTCTGAAGCAAAGTTAAATGGGAAATGAGTGGGAATATTTTCTCCCACCTCTCTTGTTGCAAACCTCGTTGCTTTTAACTCTGTTGGCCCAAAAGCAAAACCACCACAACCCACATGCAAATCTGAGCAGGTGAGTGTCAGCATGGAATTCAGTGGGGCTAAGGATGCTCGTGTGCTTGGGATGCCCTTGGAACCAAGGGATCATTGAGGTTGGAAGAGAGCTCCCAGATAACCCTAAATCCCTTCCTGCATTGCAGCCCAGGTGCTAAGATTTCTCATGCTCAAAAATCTTGCTGTGAACTTCCACTTAAGGGAAAAAAATGAGAAAAGACCCCCCAGTATTCCCTGCTTAGACTGCTTCTTCTCAGCAGTAAATCCCTGCTTGGCAAAGCAGGAGCAGGAAGTGCCAGTGGGAAAGCCTGAGTGTCCATCCAGCACAGCTGGAAACAGGATTTTTCATGAAGGCAGCTGGGAATGTCTCCTGTGCAGCTCAGCCCAAAGTGTTTTTTTATCCTTCAATAACAAAACATCTGGAGTTAGGACAGCCAGGAGTGAGGCAGAGAGGGGGGTGCTGCACCCCCGGCATGCCAGGGGGTCATGGGACACTGTCCCCTGTGCTCTGGGGGACAGAGATGCCGTGGGTGGTGTAATGTGATTCAGAAGAGCTTTATGCTTGGATTAAAAAGGCCTAATTGAGTGTCCTGGTAGGATAAGACACAGCTTCTGGTGCCCTGGAACAGAGGCAAATCTGGACCATGAAATATGCTCAGACCTGATTTTCCTCTGTAGCAAACCACAGCCCTGAAACCTCTTTATTCCTTCTCACAAAGGCTGAAGGCTCTTTCCTGGCACCAGACCCCCCAAATTTCCAGTTAATAAGCAGGCTTTGTGCCGTTGACCTTACACATGCTGGCACAGCCAGATTTTCCAGCAGAAATGAGAGGCCAGCAGCCAACTGGTATTGCATTTTAAAGCTCTGCAGCTTGGAGAGGGAAGGGAAATGATCCAGCAGGGCCACAGGCACGGCACGGTGACTGGCACCCTCGGCGGAGCGCGGTGGCACCGGGACACACTGCTGAAATTACTTTTGGATGCTCTGTCAAGCACAAGATATAAATTGCACAATGTTTTTAAATGTTTTGGAGAGATTGCCTTTTGAGTGGCACCCTCCATTCCGGTGTGTCCAGTAAGGTGTAGAGAATTCATTTGCATTTTTCATTTTTATCGGCGTCTTTTAGCCAGCCCGGACCAGGAGAGTGAATCCAGCTGTGTGGAGGATGCCAGAAACGGCTCAGCCTCCATCTGCTCAAAGATACAAATTTGATTTCCCCTCATCTTTATTTTCATGTCAAAAAATTTCTCCACTTTTGCAATATCCTTTTACTTCTTCTTTTATCCCTGGTGTAAATCCTGACTATCAAATGAAATGAAATGGAAGGGAATGGACTGCCTGGAGCTATTCACTGCACCAGAACTCTCTACACCTCCTAATAAGCCATTCCCTATTTATTTTTAGCAGCATACCATCCCTATCTTTCCTGTTACTGTTGAATACTCAAGTGGTGCTGCTGCTAAACATTATGACTTTCTTTTCTTTGCTTAATTACGTGCCAATCAGCGGAGAGCAGAGTGTGCTCTCAGCTGGTTGCTGGATAAATATTGAGTGCAACGTGATTCCAGCCAGTACTACGGAAATGGGCATTTCCAAACCTCACATTAGTGAAGTCCTGGTGGAAGTGTGTGCCAGCTGTGTTCCTGGGGACCACTGGGAGCAGCTCATGGTCTGCCATGGGCAATTTGGGGATTTCCAACTTGGGTCACAGGGCCTAATTGAGTCTTCTGAGCCACAGGGCTTAGAAGAGAGTGTGATGATTTTTGGATCCAATAATGAACCCCCCCATATTTTGGTACCCAGTTGTCCAGTTTTCAGCTGGTCCATGTATTTTCACCTGTTCAGTCAGGAAGGTGAGCACGCCCTGGATAACCTGCCCTTGATAACCTGGATAATAGCCCTTGGCTATTTCTGTAAATAAATCCCAGGTTCCAAGAGATGCCCAATTTGCAGCAGCTGCCCCCAGTGATCCCTGCAGTGGAGCTGTCTGAGGATCCACAGAGGAGAAACAAATCAGCTTTTTTCCTGCATGCGGATTTTTTTTTTTTTTTTGGTCTCTTCTCGTGTCTTTGCTCTTTGTTGTTGTTTTAACATAGCTGAAAATATACTGTCTGCTGCTAATGAATAGCATGGAAACCATACGCTTCCAAGGCTCTGGGGTCGTGCCGAGTCGGCTGCTGCTCCCCATATACTGCTGGGATATATTTGCCAGCATTTCAATTAGATCATCAATAACCCAGTGCAGCTGCTGAGAGAACTCAGATGTTCATAAATGTTATAGTCCATTAAGTTCAGATACTTCAAAGGCAGTTTGGAAAGAAAGTCATTTGTTAGGCCGAGTGTCAGTATAGCGGAATGCAAATCATGCTGGATGCCAAAGAAAGGGATTAAAAATGGAGTTTAAAGGTCAAATTAACTTAATTTGACCACTTCTGACACATAATGTTACTCCCTGACTTTTAAAATATTGCAGCTATGTGCCAGGGTAAGGATTCCTCAGGAAGGATGCAAACCCTGGGTGCAGGATGCTCAGGGCACTGCCAGCAGCAGCACGGGGACACCACGGGGACACCTCAGTAGCTGGGGGGTATGAGGGCTGTGGGGAGTCTGGGCTGTGTGTGGGGATGTGAGAGGGGTGTGCGATGGTGTGTGTGTGTGTAATTTCCTCATCCAAAATCCGTGTGATATTTCCTGCCCTCTAAAATCTGAAAAGCAACTCAGTGCTTCAAGCACAGCAAATATTGAAAGAACTGATTAACATCATGCTAGATTTTCCCATTTTAAAATTATTTCCGTTTGGAGCAGGCAGAGAACCAAAGCTCCTTTCCCAGGATGTTTTCCTGCAGCCTCCCTCTCCCCTCAGGCGTGTGCAGGAGGGAGAAGCAGCGTGATTTGTGATGCTTTGGAAGGAGAGAGGAATGCAAACATCAGGGTGAATTAACAGCTGATGGAAAACGCGGCCAGCTCACCTCGGAGGAGGGATGGCATGACAGGGAGAGAGAGGAAAACACTACATCACCGTGGAACTGCCAAACTACAGCTGAGATTCAGCAGCAGAAGAAATCTGGGCATGACATCTGCTTTCAGCTAGTGGAGCTGCATCCCAGGAACGGAGCAGATTGGCACCGACCGGGGGGAACAGCACGACAGATCCTGCCCCAGGAACACAGCCAGCATGTCCAGGAATTGGAAAGACTTTTCTGCAAAGGTGGGAGCTTCAGGAGGCATAACAAATGCTTTCCCCACCTGGCAAGGGCAGGGACACGTGGATAACCAGGGAAATCTGTCCTTGGTGCCATGTCCTTGATGATGGTGCACATATGGCCAGGCAGGGTCACCCAGCCTGTTCCCAGCTGCTGCTATCCCACTGTCCTCTGCAGAAACTTGGGATTTGGGCTGGATAAAGCATTTCTGTGACTGCCTTGCTGGAATATTAGTTTTTTTGTTTAACAGACACTTTCCCAGCAAATACTTGCTGCTATTGAACAAGTTCTGCAGTTCAGGATATTTGTGGCTGGTGAACCAGTTACAGGAAATGTCTTTGCCAGATTTTGATCTCAAATTGGATAGTTTTTAAAATTCCTTCAAAAATCAGGGCAGGGTCTCTCAGAAGCCTGCCCCGGCTTTGCCCAAAGCTTCTGAGCCTTGGCATCTCCATCTGCAGGGATGGGGACAGCACAGCTGGTCAGTGGTGACCTGGGTTTGGGAAAGTTTTGGTCTCCATTGGCAGTACTGGCAGTGCCAGGGCTGTCCTGGTGGCAGGAACAGGAGCCAGGGAGGGTTTGTGGCACTTGAAGAGCTGGTGATGAGGATCTGCAATGGGACACGAGTTCAACCTCATGAAAGCTCAGTAGAGAGGAAGGCAGTGATTCTCCTCTCGGGAAGAATCTGTTTTTCTCTCGAGTCAGCTTCTTCCAGACAGCACAGAGGGAAGATCCATGTCATGTTCTCACTGCCTCCTTCCTCCTACGAGCCCCAGGAGGCCTCCTCTGGGAGATCCCCATGGATTTCTTTGGGACACCTCCAGGGATGCCTCTAAGACATCCCCAGGGATGCCTCTAGGCAGCCTCGGGCTCACCCTTCCTGCAGGGAACCCGCGGCAGCAGCGGAGGAGCTGGAAGTGCCGCTCAGGGAATGATGCTGGCTCCCTGGGGAGGCTGCTAACATCACAGCCGAGGCAGAACCAGGTGGCTGAACTCCCGGGCTACCTGCAGGAGCCTGTGCCGGGCGCCTGGGGATGCCAGGAGCTGCCGGGGTGTCCCCTCGTGCTCACTCGTGTTTTTGAGTCAGGCAGGGTGGCAGGAAAAGTCCCTCCTGGGAAGGTGATCTAAATATCTGGTTCATCATTGTCACTGGTGACGCCGTCTGTGAGTAATTAGGGGAAAGGAGGATGGAGGCAAGGACGAAGCTTGGGAAGTGACTCATTAGCAGGATGTTAATGAAGCTCTCGGCATTGCCCGGGCAGAGGCAGATCGTGGTGACTTGCCTGGTCACCTCTGTGCCCTGTCCAGGGAAGGGCAGTGGGGTCACTGTGACAGACTTGGAAAACTTCTGGATGGAACGGGACAGGATCACAGCAGGTACAGGAAGCAAAACAAATGCAGAAGCTCCTGAGTGCTGAACCAGCTGAGGCATCCAAATTTCACGTGGCTCTTGCAGTGAGTGGCACTGCCTGTCGCAGCTGATCTTCCATCAGCGAAGCTCTGGGAGAATTCAGATCAGGTTATCAATTCCATCAGAGTCGGGAGACAGGAGGGAAATTTGATAAGCGCCTGCGATGGCTGATTAAGATGGAGAGAAGAGGAGCCTCAGGTTTAACTCCCACCTGACCTTTCGAGAAGGAGGCAGCGTGTTGAAAAATGCCATTTGCAGCTCTTAAAGGTTTTATGCCCCTGAACACCTCAGAGCTGTTTAAGGAGAATGATATTCAGCTTGCTCAGGCCCTGCCAGCTCCTGCTTCCCCTCACAGCAGCGGCTGCCCCAGTGGGAGGCTGAGAAGGATTTATGAAAGGTCAATATTTGAATGTGCAAAACTTACTTAAGTCTATCAGAGCACGGGGAGAGATTCTGCATCAGCTCACTGGAAATCAGCCTAAATTTCCATTCAAGTAGGACAGCAGCTGGAAAAACCCTACATGGCTCCTTTGGTGCTGGCTCTGGTCAGCTGTGCACCTCCAGCTCCACGAATTCCCCTTCTCTGCTGGCACAACAAGGTCTTGACATGCTGCAGAACAGGACAGAAGGAACAGAGTCTGCCCCAGTGTGTCCAAAACCCCTGACATCCCTTCTCTCAGAGCCTGTTGCTCTACAGGGCAGGTTCCTACCAGGAGCTGATGTGAGCTGATGCAGAACCAGGACATTCCCAGTCTGTCCAGGCTGGGGACACTTTGCCAGAGCTGACCATTTGTACTGGGCAGGTGACATCTCAGAGCTTCCCCTACCAAACTGCAGATATGGAAAGCAAAGCTGGAAAGCAAACTCAGCTCTGAATTGCGGTGCCAGGGAATGTTATTCCTTGTTTGCAGGATCACAGCAGCTACAGCTTTCACAGATTTTGTGGGAAACGAAGCAAATTTCACTGAAGCAGAAGAATGAACCCAGAGCAGAGGAGCTGCTGCAGCCATTGACATCTGCTGCAAAGCCAGTGTGAATATTTCGTATCTCACAATATCAAAAGTTTGCTCATGTCTCCCAGATGGGGCCGGGTGGTGATGTGTAACCGAGGGGTAGCAGTGGTTCAGCAGGAACATATGACATGAATTTGTTCCAGATTTCAGGATTCTTAGCTGTGATTTTATTCTCATTCAGTGATTTGATAGGCAGCCAGTTAAATTTCAACAGAAGAGAGAAAGTGAGAAAAGGCTCCTATTCCTTGGGATCAGTCAGAGAAGAAGATGCTTCCCATTTTGGTGGCACTTCTGGTCCCAGGTCAGGACCGTGTGCCAGGACAGGAGTTACAAACCCTCCAGGCAGGAGGGGCTACAGGCAGGGCTGGGCAGGGCTCTTCACTTCCCTTGCTCTGGAGCCACAGAGATTTTGGAATCCCCAAGATGAAAAGCAAATATTTTTGCGTCTCTTTTGCAGCGGGAACCGAATCCGTGTGAGGTGATGAGACGTGGGGCTCACGGGAGACTGGGATGCTGCCTGGGTGAATTCCGGGGCTTCCCCACTACTTCCCAACACCTACAAGTATTAGCCAATTCCTCAGTATTTAAACTCCTTTCATGAGCTGAAGTGTCGTTAAGGCTCCCATTTTGCCACAATTTACAATTAGTTTACCTCATTAAGCATTGTAAAAGCTGTCGGGAAGCACCTTGGAGGTTATCTATCACCCTTATTGCTCCTGCTGCTGATGGCTCTGCAGAGGCTCCTGGGGGACCCGGGGCTCAGTGGAGCCCTGAACAAGGGGTGACAGCACCGGGGGGAGCACCAGATCCACGTGTGGCACCTGCAGCCCCTGGCACCTGCCCCAGCCACCGAGGGCCACCCGTGGGTGCGGGGTCAGGGCTGCAGCTCCTCTGCTGAACCCTTGAGCATCAGCCCAAGAGCCAGAGTGATCCCTGCTCCTGGTGATGCCTTTTCTGGCTACCTAAAAACAGAGGCCAGACAAAATTAAGGGAATAAAAAGCAGTTATATTTATTGAAGGGCCTTCAGGTACATTTAGTGGAGACAAAGCCCCACCAGGGGCTACACCCAGAATGGACAATGGGTCACAGGTTTTCATATTTTTATAAGTTTGGTCCATTTGCATATTGGGGGTGAATCTGCCAATTACAGCTTCAGGTAATGAAGTCATTTACCCCAAGTTTGTCCCCCCAACTCACTTTTGTTTCCATCTCTCAGGGCCTGAGGCAGTGAGGTGTCCTTGATTGCCAGGCCTGGAGAGGAATTGTTGTGTCTGACCAAAATGGGGAAGCAGCAGCTCACACTGCATATGGAGTTTAGAGTTATACACCGAAGAATTGCAGGATTACAAATATGTGAAAAATATAAAAGCCAAAATCCTAAGGCATCACTTGCATATTCCTTATTTTAAAGCCTGACACTTGGATAACTAGAGAAGGAAGCAATGTGCCCTGCACAGCACAAATAAAAGCAGCAGAAGAGAAAAAGCTGTTTATTACCAAATCCTGTGTAATAACAGCCCAACATCAGCTTGAGACTGGAGATGCATTTTAAGAGGACAATCTCTGTTCTGCGTGTGAGAAGCTCTTATCCCTTCCAGCAATCCTGGATATGTCCTGGTGCTCTTCCTCTTCTCTTCCACCAGGACTTGCAATTTCTAGTGAGTAGTTAAATTTGACCAAAAGATAAAGCTCACACTTTGTAAGCACTGCCTGAGGACAGTTTGAATCCAGAGATGGGTCCTTGCTTAACTGATGTAACTCAAACAACTCAATTCTCTCGGGAGCTGATGTGATCCTCAGCTCTGGAAACAAAGACACTTCTACTGAGTCACTGAAATTGCAGAAAGAAACTTTATTTTAAATAATTGAACTAGAATAATATGGGTGGTGTTACCCTAAACAGAATTTGCACATTGGTAGCAGGGATAGTTAAACTACTCAGTCACCTGTGTCTGTGTCCCTTCAGGAGCATTCCACACAAGCATGTTGGTTTTTTTTCCAAATTTCCAACCATGATATTGTAAGTTGCTCTACAGGTTGTCTTACAGCCCTGTTTTAGTCTCCAGTCCAGGGAAAATGGGGGGGACACTCAGTGGAAGCCACCAGAGCTGCCTGGTGACATTGTTACCCCAATTCCTGTAAAAATTCCACATATCAGCAGCGGATATTTGGGATTTAATTGTTTTGATAAGCACAGGGCACTTTGCCAAACAGTCAATTGAACAAAACTGTGGCAATTAGCAGAGAAGTTCTCCCTGCAGAATTACAATCCTTAAACTCCATTCCTATTTCCAAATGAGATTGGATGGGTGGGGATGTCCATGTTAATCCCTGTGCCCACCCCCTCCTGCTCCCAAAGCCGGGTCTGTCCCAGCTCTGTACTTTGCTGAGTGCTCTGACCTCCCATCCGAGTATTTCTGGTGATATTTACACACATAGAGAGAACAAAAGGTGATTTACCCAGCCGAGTGAGGATTATATTTTGTAGAGAAGTTCCCACTAGACCTGTATCTCAGTTTGTCTCCAGTGTGGAATTGCAACCTCACTTTTTCATCGTGAAATATTAGTTTGTAGAGTCACCTCACCTCCCAAAATCCTACCTGGAGGTCCAAGAAAAGGGCTTACTTATTCAGAACCTGCCAGTCCTGGAGCTCTGCAAGGGAACCTTTTCTCCCAGTCAAACCCATCTACAGGAAAACTGAAATCAGGAGACAGATTCTTTGGGTTTATTGCCTCTGCTTTTGGA
>VXAX01005146.1:38830-70081 GCA_013399835.1 Leptocoma aspasia
AAAGTGCTTTGTTTCCTCCAAGAGGAGCTGTGATTATCAGAGATCTGTCTGTGTTCATTTTCCTGCTCTCCTGGCAGGGGCCTGGTGTGATGGTGCTGCTGTCAATGAGCGCTCAGAGAGATCGATGGAGGTGCTGGGTCAGAGCTCTGACATTAATGAACTGGCAGGGCCCCAGCACCTGCAGAATTCCCACCGAGCCCAAACCTTTGGAAAAGGCCAGAGAAGGAAAGTCTTTGCCTGCAGGCACTTGCTGGTGCCCTACAGGGCAGAGCAGGGCTTCACAGCCAGGGTGTGGCTCATGGTGAGGTCAGTAAGAAGCCCAGGGACAGTCCCCTTTGCCAGGTAACTTCCCTGAACTGATTTTAGGCTGCCTCGGTGTGGCTGGGCTGGAGATGGGTAACTTCTTCCTGGACACAATTTTTTGCCCCAGGATGAATGCTGTGACATTCCCCCAAGCATGGAATTCCCCCCCTGGCTGGGCCAAATCTCTGGTGTACAGGGTATGTTCTAAAGGGGACCCCAAATCTCTAGTATATGGGATATGTTCTAAAAGGTCCTTTGCCCTCCAAGTCAACGTAGGCTTTTCCGGCCTCCTTCTACCAGGCCTTTAGGATGTTTGGTCTCCTGGCCTAACAGAATACGATGCTAAGTCATCAGACCTAAGGAATTACAAGGATGCATGCTGAGAATACTGAGGATACATCCAAGTTATAGAAAAGGTTTAGAAAAGGAAGGGCAAAAAATCATCTCGGCATCAGTGACACAGCACAGCCTGATGGAACTCAGCAGACCATTGTGATAACCTGGAACCTCATGGATCCAAGGCTCTACCTGGAGCATGATGGCCCTCATGGGACACAGGCCCCACTGGGACCTTGCCTCCATTATGACACAGCCAGGCCTAATGGAACACAGGAGGCCATTGTGACACAAGGGAAACCCAAGACACCCAGGCTCTGCTGTGACACAGAGGCCCATCAGGAACCAAGATAAGCCTTGGCAGGAAATGGGATCTCATGGAAAAAAGAGGAAGCTGTCAACACAGCAGGGCCTCATGGAAGCCAGGTGCCAATGGGATGTTCCCAAGGATGTCACATCCCCTTTGTTAACCCCCCCAGGGTCCCTGGGGCTGACAAAGCTGCTGTTGATGTGTAACACACTGGGCCAGTCACACCAGCTCGAGCACTGCCACTTGCTTTGCTAATTAATTTTTTCTCCTACTCAAACCCAGGCAATCCTCAGCCTTGTAGAACTGATTTCAGGGCAAAAGAGGGATATTTGCGTCTTACAAAGCCACTCCAGTTACAAACCCAAAGCACTTGCTCCCTGTTATTTGCATCAGCATGTTCTAAAGTAGGACACAGCACTTGGACTGTTTCTATTCTGGTAACTTACAATGTATTTTTATAATGTCTTTTTCTTTCCCCTCCTTGTCTCTTTTCTTTTCTCGGAGACAAACAGCAGCTGTGTTGTTGTCACAGTGCTGAGAAAGGGAAGCAGGGGGTCAGCAAGGGCAGGGAGATAAGCAGTTCTGGTGTAAATCAGATCCTTCACAAAGCTGAGATTAAAAATTGTCGCTTGCCTACAAATAAGTGATGATTTCTTGCCCTTCCCGTATGTGCAGGCGCTTTGATTTTCCATTCAGATAGTTTCTGAACACTTCATTTTGGAGTGGGAAAGGCAAGGATCAAGTCCCCACTCATCTGCAGGAGGACAGAGCCGGGCTCTGTTCTCAGTGCAGGCACAGCACACAGACAAACCCTGCCCTGATGCCATCACTAAAGCAAGACTGAAGCAGCAAACCTGGCCCACTCACCCAGTGCTGGCCACCAAAAGTCTCCAGGTGGGTGCTGGGCCAAACCTAGAGATGGCAAACCCACCAGGACGGGAAACCCACACTTAATGCTTCAGAGAGCTCTGCACAGGCTGCCAGAGCCACTGAAGGGCCCAAGAAAATTCCTGGGGCAATAAACCAGGCTCAAGCCAGACCCAGCTCAGGACATGGGACAGCTGGGATCCCACTATGCTGCTCCAGAGCCACATCTCTAATCCACAGCACCCTGAGACCCTCTGGAGAGGCTGGGCAGGCTGCTCCATCCCTGTGTCCAGAGGTTTTGGACAGGGATTGCTCAGCAGAGATCACATGCTTGGCTTCTCGGAAAGCTGAAGGATGATCAATAGTTGATTAATCTAGTGAAGAAATTAATGTATTAAAAGCAGTGACTGATGTCAAATACATTCTCTCTTGCTCATCGATTTCCTTATTTTTAACCTGCGTGTGCCAAAGTTCTGAAGCCCAATTCTAGTGTGCAGCTGGCACATCCATCTCCTTAATTTCATATGGATATAAGATACTGAGCAATGTATTTGATTGAGTAAATGTGGTGCCATTGATTTTGTGGCTGAATTATCTGATTTGATTGGCACCGTGTCCCGTTTAATAGAGAAAGCAACCAATTCAATAAGTAATGTTAGTAATTGGGTAGTTGTTCTCTGAAGAAAGATCACTTGAGTTTACAGGACTAATGTTTCTCGGTTGCAGCATAAACTGGATAAATTTCTACACGAGATGAACACGATAACATTTATCCATGTAATAACAAAGCTCGGGGCTCTCTAATGCAGCACCAAGGGCTCCTGGGCAGCCCCCACTGAGCAGCTCCCACGCTGTTTATACACTAATACAAAGCTCAGGAACCAGGGCTATTCATCAATTAACCCTCAAAAGCCTCTGAGAAACGCTGCACAGTTTTGTGTGTGTTCTAACAAACACACTGGTGATGTTCTGTGCCACAGAGTGATAACACTGGCCGTGGGCCCAGGGCACTGCTGGGGTTTGGAGTGGGAGCAGAAGCAGCCCTGGCACCAGTGGGACTGGATCAGAATCCCAGAATCTGGGATCTGAATCATCTAGGTTGGAAAAGAACTCCTGTGAGTCCAACTTGCAATCAATCCCCACCGTGTCACCCCCCCAGAGCACTGAGTGCCACATCCAGCTGTTCCTTGGACACCTCCAGGGGTGGGGACTCCACCACACCTGGCTGTGTGACTACACAACCAAGGGCCTGTTCCTTTCCCAAAACACCTTCCCAAGCCTGAATCTGAGGTGGGATATTTCATTCAAGGTGGTGTTCAGTACTAAGAGGAAAGGTATTTAATTAAATGGTATACTCAACAAATTTGATACCAAAAATCATCTATCAAGTTCACGTAAAACTGTTAGTAATAAAACCAGAATGACTCATATACTGATTTTTCAGCCTGTGCTGTATTATTTTCAAAAGAGAAACCAGCACACAACAATTGGATTCCATGCTGATGTATTACAAAATACAATCTAGCCATAATGCTGATGTGACAGCCAAAAGCAGATATTAGCAGAAGAAAGTGATTTTTTTATTATACAATTTTATCACTGGATGGAAATTTCAGGACTTAAATTTACCATCACATCCACATCTGAACCTGAATATCTGGGAGGTCATTTACTCCACTGTACAATAAAAGGGAGTCAGACAAGGTAATGCATAATGGAAATCAAAGTGGAGCTTCCATTTGCGACGCTGCTGCACATAAACTATCGGCTGTGGGATCTAAATTATGAGGAGATTCACTCTCTGGTGATGAATGTGGAACACAACGAGTGGGGAAGGACAGACCCTGAGGGAGGAGGAATGTGCCACTTGTAGAGGTGTTTATCAAAACAGAGATATGCTTCTGTATCTTAAAATGTTATTTTTCTCAAAATTTATTTCAGATACTGATAAGCAAGACCTGTTTATTTATTTCATGGCAATTACAGGGCTGCTCAGAACTGCCTGTTCCGGCAGATTTTCCCCACAGAAAAGGCTTTTTGCTGAGAATTTCAGGGCTTTGCTTTTAAAAATTCACAACTTCAAAACCATTTTTAAATGTAGAAATATTCAGTTTGGCTTTTTTTTTTTTTCTGTTCCAGAGACCTATGCTGTATCTTTCAAATTCCTGACTTCTTAAAAAAGGAAAGATGTTTCAGGCTCCAGAGCAGCAAAGAATATTTTGTTTTCCTCAGGGTGCTTCAGGGCAGGAGCCCCGTGGGTACCCCCACCCCAGGGATGCTCCTGCTGCTGCCTCTGAGAGCTGCTGCCAGCCCTGACGTGCTGCTGTCTTCATCTGACACACCAGATTTACCAAGCAAATACAGTTCTGGCCATAAAAAGAGGGTGAAAGAGATAAAGAACTGCTTTGTGTTAGGTTTCCTTGGCTTTTCAGAGGAGACACTCAGCGTTCAGCCTCTCCTGCCTCTCCTAAGCCAGCTTTGTGTGAGAGCTGGAATGGAAAATGGCAACGACTCCAGTTTTATCTGCCCTTAATTAAATGCTGAAGTGCTCGTATGTAGTGGTGGGATTGTGTTGTGGTGAAACCCAAACCCCGTGGATGGGGTAATTATAAGCTGAGGGATTTTGCTAATACCAGGCTTCCCCTCATTTTCCCTCAGTAATTAGAACACAGCAAATAAATCAGTGTGCAGTTGAGTTAAACAATCTGCCACTGGAAGAATTGCTTGCTGATGACTTCCCTGGCCAATCACAGCCCTACTGTTGCCACATATCAAATAAATTGTTTTTTCTTTCTTCATATTAAAGGCATTTCTTCCAGCTGGCATGTTCCCATCCTTTCCTGCTCTTGGACAGGACAGGAACTTTGTTGGAGAGAGGTGTAAAACACGAGGTGCTCAGAGTCTTGGTGTTCAAACCTGAGAGCCATAAATGCCTAAATTCAGAGTTGGGGCATTGGTTTGAAAGCAAAATACTGGTGTCTAAGTGACTGGCAGAGAGAGAGGTCTCCAGAATAAAACCCAGGAAGTGAAGCCTCTGCCTGATTTTTGTCCAGCAGATCCTCCTCAGGGCCCTGTGGCACACATCAGCTGTCCCAGTCTGGAGTTTTTGGAACCTACACCAGCCTGTTGTCCCCCTGAGCCACAGGCTCTGGGTTGGTGCAACACACAGCACTAAAAAGTCGAATCTGGAAGCATCAGTGTCACTGACCAGGATCTCTGCCACATGGCTGCAAGAACTGCAGTAGATCTGAGCTCTCCTGACCCACCTCCCCGCCAGTGTGACCTCTCTGAACCTCAGAGGGCAGAAGGATCCTGTTGTCCAGGTGGTCAGCCAAACCAGCCAAGCTTTCCCACCATCAGGCACACTTTGCCCATTTCAGGGATATGGGGATACACAAGACAGGGAGTACTTTGGACCTTATTAGCACAAAAGATTTGATAAGCGAGATGCCTTGGCAAAACCAGACAGAACTCTGAGATTAAACCACAGAAGATCTAATCAAACAGTTTTCCAGGGGGGAAAAGGAAATTCCATTTGACTCTGCAAGCTAAGGAATGTTGTAATATGCATAAGTTTGTGTATTTGATTGTTAACCTAATCTTTGTAGTGAACATTGTTAGTCTCCTGAAACAGTATGTAAGTCTTTGTAAATTCCCAATAAAATCGGATTCTGATGACCAGTCAGTCTCCCCGTCTCTCCATCACTGATACAGGGACACATGTCCTTATGGAAGCAGCAGTTTTCCCCAGCTCTGTGCATGTGCCGAGGCTGTAAAGGCCTGACAATGTGTACCAGAGCAGGATCTTTGTTTACCAGCTGTCAGCTAATAACGGGAGGCGTTATCCCAGCCCTGAGACCCATCGCCAGCCGAGCAGGAGCTTACAGGCTAAGCTGGCTGATTTACTGACTGCTCACGCCCGCCTTGCATGAGCTGGTGTGAATGTAATCTACTCAAAACACCCCGGTGGGACCCATAAACTTTATATAAGGAGCCTTAACTCAAGCAGTAAGAGGCTCCTAGGGCCTATGGAGAATGGCTCAAATGCTGCTGTGGATGGGTTTTTTAATGCGTTTTGTTTTTTTCATTTGTAGTCACAAGGGCTGTTTTCTATTTATTTTGCAAAACAAAAGGAATACCCCCTCCCCAAACTGTCCCCCAGTCTCTCGTGCCACAAGCACAGGCAAGGCAGGAATGGTGTGCCAGCACCTTGTCATCCATCCAGACTCAGATGGGAAAACAGCTGGGTGACTTTTCCTGGTCCTCGTCCTCAGTGGGAATTTGTGAAAAGAATGATTGATGGTATTTGATGGGACATTTGCCCTCTCAATGCAGCAGGAAAGTTTAACAGGAATGTAAAAGTGTAATTTCACTGTGGTAAATCCTTGATCCTGGGATGAGCTGTGCCAGGGCTGTGCTGGTTGGTGACACTCTCTCCGGGTGACATTCCCAGACAGCCAGAGCTCTTCCTGCAGGTGCTGCTGCTGTGCTCAACAACACAACTACACAAACCCTTCTGATCCCATCTTCCACGCATTTCTTCCCAGAGAAAGAAATCTCTGTTGTTTAGCCTGGAGAAAAGGAGGCTCAGGGGGGACCTTGTGGCTCTGCACAACTCCCTGACAGAAGGGGACAGCCAGGGGGGTCGGGCTCTGCTCCCAGGGAACAGGGACAGGAGGAAAGGAATGGCCTCAGGCTGGGCCAGGGGAGGCTCAGGTTGGACACCAGCAGGAATTTCTCCATGGAAAGGATGGTCAGGTCTTGGAACTGCCCAGGGAGGTTTGGAGTGCCCATCCAAGTCTCAAGCTGCACCAAGGGAAATACAGGCTGGACATTAGGAAGAAGTTTTTCACAGAAAGAGTGATCAAGTACTGGAATGTTCTGCCCGGGGAGGTGCTGGAGTCACCATCCCTGGGTGTGTTTAAAAAAGCCTGGATGTGGCACTGGGTGCCAGGGTTTAGGTGAAGTGTTGGGGCTGGGTTGGACTCGATCTTGAAGGTCTCTTCCAACCCAGGGATTCTGTGATTCTGTGATTCCTGGAGATGTCCGAGGAATTCCTGGACGTGGCACTCAGTGCTCTGGGCTGGGAACAAGGTGGGGATTTGGCACAGCTTGGACTTGATGCTCTTGGAAGTATTTTCTAACTTTAATTATTTATGTTTCTATGATTCTACCAGAAAGAGTAATTTGAATGTCCACAGACAATGGAGAGAAGCTGGAACATTATCTCTCTGAACTCATCACCAATAAGGATTTGGCTGTTTGGCACCACTTTGAGATAATTGTTTCCAAGGATCTGAATGAAGAAAATACTTTAAAAACAACTTTAGAATCAATAGCTCTTTAAATTTGCAACTTGCAGCTCACTTTGACAAATAACCCAGAAAGGGAGGATAAATAATGCAGCTTCAATTATATTTCTGTAGAAAATTTGTCTTATTTTGTGTAGTGTACTGCTGAGCTAATTCAATTTTCTGCTGCTAGCCCATGCTTGTTTCCCTTTCACTTGTAATATATAACTTTATGAAGAGGGACTAAATCTTCCTACGTGAATGGCAGTTTATCCTCAAACGTGAATGTTTCTGGAAAATAAGACAAAATAAACCAACAGCAATACTCTTCATAAAACTAAGAAAAGCCACACAGCTGAGTTATTTTTCAGCAGGGACAAAGGATACACAACAGAGGAAAGCAGGTGGCAGCTGGAAAACATCCAGAAACCCCCAGAGGCTTCTGGTTTTACAGCTGGAAACCAAGACCTGATACCCCCTGCTTGAACACACTCCTTTGAATTCCCAAGCTGAAGGGAAGCTCTCTCCCTGCTCTTCCTGCTGCCTGTCTGAAGGATGCACCAAGATCTGTGATGTAGAAATGGTGGTTCCTGGCCACAAAAGATGAAAATTTAAGAGCTTGGGGGTGGAAATTTCAAATTCTGTTTATTTAAGCATGAAGGTGGAAGGTCACTGGGACGTTCCAATGTGTCCACGAGGTTATTGGAGCATGGTGCCAACTCAGCTGGGCTGGCACCACAGAACCTGTGCCTGTTTTAGTGGTATCATTGGCTCTGAATCTCTGCTGGTGGCTGGCACAGACCAGGCGTGAAATCTGCTCATGCAGTGACATGGGACATGTGGTGGCAGTGGCCACAACCCCTCCTTGCTGAGCAGGACACAGGCAGGGGACACTAAACTTTTACCCCATTGCTCACTTAGTGACATTTCCACAACTTTTGCATCCCATAATCTACTCTCATGACCTGCCATTGCAGCTATTTCTACTCCTATCCAAACACCTTTAATCTCTTTTTCTCTAAATTCGTGCCTCTGGAAGGGGAAAACAAGCCACAAGCACTTGTTTAATGTCTAAATGCAAAATGTCAGTCAGCCTCTGCCTGTCCCTCATCTCACATGATCCCAGTGTGACCAGCCTGGCTGCTGGGAGTGAGTAAAGAGAGAGAGGAGCCTGTTCAGCTAAAGGCTGGGAATTGTTTGCAGCAAACTGACAGATGTTTATGGTTCATGAGTACATTCCCAAAAGGACAGTGATAGCAGCCTGAAAAAATGGGAAGGCGGAAAGATGGAGGAATTGATTTAACATCTGTGTTTTTCTTGAAAATCTGTTCTCTCAGGGATTTTGGGAAGCTGACATTTTCACAAGGCAGGAGTGGGGTTCATGGCTTATTGTAGTCCTGATAGTGAAACAGCAGAGGATCCAAAGGAAAGATTTGGAGGCTGCAGCATCTCCTTCATGGCTCCTCCACCACCTGGAGTACTGGCAATGAGAAAATACGGGCTCACTACAACTTTGTCCTCTTGGCTGCTTTCACACATTGCTCAGAAAGTGATGGCTTTGCAGCCTGTCCCTTGTCTCAGCCAACACACAGCCTGGAGGGAGCACCACTGCTCCAGAAATGTGCTGGGAGTGAAATCCACCCTCACTCCTGACTTGTCCCTCTGCCTCTCTCCTCTGCTGACAGCCCTGCTGCTCTGCAGACTCTCCCATGCAACACTTTGTGTTACAGGTGTTTGATTATATTTTAATTTTCCCTTAAACTGGTGCTGCTCTCACACAGACACCCCACAGCAGCAACAGCAGGAGTGAAAAGCCCAACAGCAATAACGCTCTCCATGCCCCCACAACCTCGAGTTACAAGATCCACCTTGCACTTCTCTGCATTTCAGCCTACTTGGTGTTAATTTTAGATTCAGAAGTTCCTATTTTGGAGCTGAAAACGCAGCTGATAACACAGTTAACAACTGTTGCTGTGCCCTCCCTCGGCAGGAGGCAGCAGCAGCCCTGCATGTATTGCTGCTGTACTGTCTCATAGCTCCTTCCAAAATCGTAGCAGGTGCTGCTGAAGCCATGGGCACCTCAGCCCTGCACTCTCTGCTAGTCTGGCTGGGTTATTAGACAAAATTTAGGGTATTTCTGCCCCTGGCAATGTCAGCTTTCGCGTGCTGGATGAGCCTGCGGGCACTCCCTGAGTCTCCCCTGCTCATCTCTGCCCTGGCTGTCCTCAGGACATTCTGCTGGCAGGGCACATTTTGGGAGCTGGGTGTAGGGCGTGCACTGAGGACATACAAGACTCCTTCCCTCGTTTAGCTGGTGCTTGGTGCTCTCTGCTGTGTCTGATGGATCAGGCTGGGGCTCCTCATGGAGCCTCTCAGTGCTGCTGACCTGTGGTGATGCTCCAGCTCTGGTCCTCAGTGGGGCCCTGGAGCTACAGAGGCTTCTAAAACACACTGCTAAAGTTTTGGGGGATCCCAGCTCTGGACCTGCAGAGCAAACCAGCAGCTGCAAGGTCACTGGCACATTTTCTCAACCAGGGCTCAGAGGTGTGAAGCTGCAGACCCCAAAACTGGGTTTCAATGAACGGGATGCAAAAGGGAAGCCACAGAACTCCAGCAGACAGCCGTGCCAGAAATCCAGATCAGCCAGGAGCAGAATTGGCTGAAACTGTGGAGTTGTCCTTATTTTCAAAGTAATAAACTCTGTAATTAACCATAGCTTAATAAGTCATCAATCTTATGTTAAAAAAGGAATAATGAACTAATTAACTAGAATGCATTTCCCAATTGTAGACAATCAATGCCTTATCTTAATGCTGGGTATCTCTGGAGGAGAAGGAGGGAGGTTAGAAACAGTAAAGATACTAAATATTGAGAGAGAGAATGATTTGCTTTTCCCCATAAAAGGAAATTGATTAAGAGACAAACTCCAGTGTTTGAAACTCAGGACACTTTTTCCCCATTTTAATCCTTAGAGAAGATACAGGCTAAGCTAGCCTTAGTATTCTATGAGTAACTGCTTAATGTATAAGACAAGAACCACAAGGCTAGCAAACCCCCTTTATATCACCCTCCTTCCCCCTCCCCAAGTTTAAAGAAATGTAAATTTCCATTCCAGAGGCAGTGCCTTCAAAAAGAGGGAGTTTGCATTTCTGTGAGATTTTGGAATGTGTCTTTCTAATCTTCCAGTCTCACACATATTTATTCCAGTGATTCCCTTTGCTTCCTCTTGTCAGTCTGAAGTTAATTCAAGTCATTTTATACTCAAAAAGCAAGTCTTTTCTTGTATGTTTAAAATACAGTTTGAACCTCTCCCAGTTCAATAGAGTCACTTGGGCTGTGAGCAACTGCTCAAGCAATTGCTGCTTCTTCCCTCCAGAATATTACATTCTCTGGTGCTCACAACAAAGCCATCACGAGTGTTAATATTGTTGTCATGGTGACTGACAGCTGCTGCAAACATGGCTGATATAAAGTTAAATTACTGCACTTTGGAAGCGGTGCAAAGCTTTGAGCGCCGCTGGGGGGATCTGTTACATCCTCCCGGGGAAAGCTGAGAGCTGAGAGCCTTCCCCCAGCATCACCACAAAAAGCCTTGCACACACCTGCCTCCAAGTGTGATAAGTGTGATGTGATGAGATACCATCTTATCTCCTAGGCTGAGCAGCCTGAGTCCCAGGGCAGGGAGCGAGGGGCTCCTCCAGCCCTGCTGGAGCAGCAGGAACAGCCCAAGGGAGATCTCTGGTAGCCACAGCTGGCCCATGAAGGAACGAAAAGGCTCCCACCCTCAGCACAGGCCAGCTGAGCTCACAGGGATGTGAGCTTCAGGATGTGCAAACTCCCAGCGAGGAGGGGGTCTGAGCACAAACATCTGAGGGCTCACCAGAAGGCAACACCTGCACCAGGATGCCTCTGCTCTGTTGTCTTGGTTTGAAAAGACAGGAGTCTGCTAAGGAAGGCAAAAGCCTCCCCTGAAATGGAAAAGGTAAACTCCCTCCCTCCGAATTACTACAATTTCGAAATTAAAAGACTCTCAGGCAATATGGGAATAGGAATAACAGTTCTTTACTAGGAAAAACTGAAAAATACAAATGTAATTAGTACAAACAAAACTATTGACAGAGTCAGAATATGACCTGACACCCTGAGGAGTCAGGCTGTTGGTGACAGTCCAGCTCGATGGTGGCTGCTCCTCCTGGAGTGGCAGATGAAGTTCTGCTGAAGCAGTGATCCTGTACAAGGGTGGAGGTTTTCCTGAAGGTCTGGTGATAGAGTAGATGGGCCTGGTCTTCCTCTGGGAATCCAGCAGAGAAGAAGCTGTTCTGGTGTCCCAAAAAATGCTGATTTTATGCAGGTAGGAATGCTTGGCTCCTCCCCCTGGGCGGAGCATTTCACACTGGGATGATGTAATTGTATCAGCCATGCAGTGACGTTCAATGGCCCATTAACAGAAGATAAATAACAATTAATGGCCCATTAACAGAAGATATCTCCCCAGAGGGAGAAATCGTTTGTGGAAGAGATAAGGAAACTGCCCAATTAACAGAAGATAACTGCCCCACCTTTAACAGGTGGCAAATAGAATACATGCTTATCTTACAATGCAGGACATCTGTTTATTCCCTTCTATTCCATGGTGATGTTACCTTCCTGCTTCTCACCTGGGGCTGTGGGATGGGCTCCACATGGCATCAGAGCAGCTCTGCAGGATGAGCTCCCACCAGTGACATTGCCAGGGCAGGTTTAATCTTCACATCCAGCCCCTGGTCCTTCACCCAACCACCCAGCACGGCCACCAGACCTGCTGGAGGAGTCCATGCACCTGCCAACAGGTGGGCACCACCTGGGCTCAGTGACTGTCTCCCACCAGGTCTCTGAGGGGTTCAAGGCTCCACCAGGGAATAAAACCCACGGGGGAGTTGGAGGGAGAATCAATCAAATGGATGGAAGTGTGGGACTGGAGTTTAGGTTAAGAAAGGCCAATTTCAAACCTTACTTTTAATTAAATTGGGGGAAGTTTTTAACTGATAAAAGCATCTTTAGTTGGACTTAATGGCATTTAGCTGCTTTAATTGGGATGTCTATATTTGGTGTTTGTAGACAGAAACAGATAATAAGGCAACAAAAACAGATCACAGGGGCTTAAAATCCTGGCATTTGCATAACCCAATTGTTCACATTATGAAACGGAAACCCTGTTATCAGCTTGCATAAAACAGCTTGTTTTGGTAGATTGCAAATACTGTGTTTAATTAACCAAGCTTCAGGGACAGTGAATCTTATTGTTACAAGATACCACTCTGTGGAAATAAAGGCATTTTCATTTAAATAAAACAAAAGGGGATGTTTATCAGGATGTTACTTAATTGTCAGCATTGCTAAAGAGTTTTGTTCCTGCTACAATTTATGAACTGGAATTGATCAGTGAAGCAGGGAACCAGACGCCTTTGTCCTGTACAATTAAAGTTCTGTCATCTTAAATCCTGGCATTAATGATGCCAGCAGCCAAGAGGAAAGGGGGGAAAAATCTGCAAGTGCATTGGAAATCCTGGGTTGTGCATGAAACCCAGTTTTAACCAATTGCCTCTCAAAGCATCTTAACGTCAGTATAATTTACTTCTGGCTCTTCCAGAAAGTTCATTCCAATATCACTGAGGTCCCTTCAAATCCCCCACCAAAGAGCAGAGGAGGAAGCTGGGCAGGTTTAAGGGTATTTGCCCCTGACATCTTCTTTGCCACCTGCTCCCTCAGCATTCAAGCAGGAGATCCTTATCTGAAATCCAGGAGCTGTCCACAGAGTGAGATGGAAAATAACCGAACTGCTGTGAAGGGAATGATTGGGTTTTCCTTGTAGAAAACACTGCTGGGAATGGAAAACATTCATTTTGAGCTTAAGACATGATAAAAACTAAACATTTCTCTATCTAGATGTATATTCACATTTCCAGTATGTCAGAAATCATTTTTCATGAGTGGGGGGAGGAAAAAACTACCCAGACATCTCCAGAAATGTTGTTTGCTGTGCTGCAGCCTCCCTGGGAACCTGCCTGAGGCCACACCTGGGTGGAGCTGTGCCACAGGGGCATGGCAGGAGCATCCCCCCATCCTGGGAGCATGCCAAACTCTGGGAAAAGCACAAGGGAAGAAAGAGGATGCTGTGTACACAGAGGACAGTCCTGTCCACATTAACACCAGTGCTAAGTACAAACCACAGGGTGTTTCCCTGAAATATGTAATTGTGCTTGAAAGGACACAAAAGCTGCAGTTGCTGAGCTGCTTCCAGCAACAAATGTATTCCGTGGCCTGAAACAACATCTTTATTTTACATTTATATGTTGTGTTTTCCTGTGATTGCTTAAATATGCTTACCACACTGGACTTCTTGCCATGCAAGACCACTGAATTCCTTCTGTTCTGACATGACAACTTGCAACATCTGAGTTCTAACCACAGCCAGACCCCCCAAATACCTGGAGGCAGCGAGGGGAGTCTGCCAGGGAGTTCAGCCAGGGCAGCAGCTGCCGGTGAACCCAGTAAAGCAAAGAATCAAAGAAATGTGCTGGAGTAATTGGAGGGGAGAGCAGATGCTGCTGGCAATAAAAGCCTGTGTGAAACCCAGCTGAGAAGCCAACTGTGAGACCCACGGGGGCAAACTTCCCTGTGGTAGGACAAAAGAGACCCAGCAAGTGAACAGCAGAAAAATCTATCACAAGGTGCCCATTATCAGGCAGCAGCCGAGCTGCAAAAAGTAACAAATTGGATTTGAGGAGGGAAGGGAAGCAGGCACCCTGCGGACACAATTACAGAGCCAGCTCAGGGATTGCAGGGTGTGTAAAAGCAGGAGCAGCAGATGGGAGAGGTCTGAGGATGCACTGGAAGCCCTCTCCTCACACGTGCCAAGGAAATGTGCAGCTCCTGCTCCTGTCCCTCCACACTGCCCAGTCCCACCAGCTCCTCCCTTTGCCTCTGTCCACACCCTGGCAGCTCCATCCCCTCTGTTCCCTGGTGCTGGGACCCACCTGGGGCTGTGGGTCACCTTCCCAAAGGTCACCTGGGGCTGTGCCCCAAGCGTTGGAGGTGCCCAGCAGCAGGGTCTGAGCCCACCAACACGCTGGGATTCTGCTCCCCATCCAGCTGGGATCCAGCACTGCCCTACCCCAGCCCTGGAACCTCCCAGGAAAACTTCCCAGCAGCCAGACTGCTCTTGGAAAAGGTGAACCTGGTGCTTGAAAGGCACCGAATCCTTTAATCCCTGCAGCCACTTTAACCCTTGGCCTCCAGAGCCTCGCTGAAGGATCTGAAAGCTTGCTGAAATCCCAGAGTATCACAAGGATCATTGTACATCCTTAAATAAACCTCCTTTCTTTAGCTCTCTCCCTTTGTGAGGATTTATGCTGCAAGAGGCACAGCTGCTCCTGAGGAAATGGCTTGAGGTTCCAAACCCCCTCCTGGTTTTCACTTTCTGCCTCTCGAGGGTTAACAATCCTTGGGAGAGCAGAGCAGCCTGTCTATCCACTTTGGTAATTGAAATCAATTTCTCTGCCTTATCTGTAAGAAACCTATATAGTCAAGACACTAATCTGCTGGCTCTGGCATCTTTTAAATGAAAACCTATTTAAAAAAAAAGAAAAAGGTCCTTTCCCTGCCTGCTGGTGCTCCTTCGTTCAGCTTCTGAGGGTGGGGACAGACAAAACTCCAGGCACTAGGCTTATTTTAGGAACTCACAGGCTGGCCAAGGGGACATCCAGTGGGAGAAGGATGCCAAGAGCATCTGGGAGAGGGGCTTTCAGCTGGATTTCTCCCTGCTGCAGCTCCTTGTCTTGCCCTGCAGTTACCCCCAGACTCTGTTCCTGACTCCTGTAGACAGCAGGCTACTGCAGAAGGGTCACAAAATCAGGATGCCATAAGCACAGCCACAGGCAGGGATGAAGGAGATAACCCCCCCAGCCTGCTCTGATGGGATCAGTGCCTTCCTTCACAAACCTTGTCAATCTCCAGTTACCCAAACCCAATCCTGCAGAGAAAGAGCAGCCCCAAACCATGTTCTCTCCTAATCCTGGTCATTAGGAGTCCAGCCAAGCCAATAGATTTCTATTTTGCAGTCAATCAGGCTTGAAATCCCTGTGGTTTTGATTGTAATTACACAGATCAAGTAATCAATAGAGAATCACACCTTCCTGAGCCTAAAATAGGGGAATGAGAACCCAGGAGCAGCCTCAGAGCAGGGAATGTGGGACAAAGCACAGAACTGATGGCCAGACCAGAAACTGGGGCTCCCACATGAAGCAGAGCCTGAAAGGACCTGAGTTTTACTGACCCAAGAGTCTTCTGTGTACTTCTGACCCTTCCCAAAGACCCATCCCACTGCTGGCTGCAGAAGGCACCAGTTCTCACCATTCTCTTGTGAGAAATGTGCATTTACCAAAAGTTAACAATTTGTAGTTTCCTTCAAACTAAGTGCACTTTTTGAGCAAGACAATATAATTAAATGAGGCACATTAATACTGTGAGATAAGCATCACTGACCACATTTATGACAATATTAAAGGAATTCACAGAGAAAAGGGACTTATACCCTATAAATCAAGGCATTTTGGTGCATATAATTTGGGAACACGAGTCTATGAATTGTAATAGAGCATGACGAAGTCTCATCAGCAGAAGTAAATATTAAGCCCCCGATGACAAACAGACACTCACATCCTATCTGAATGTTTTTTCAATTTAAAGCAGTTCCCTGATTCTTATTCTCTTAATTGAGGTAATTTGCTTGAAGTGTCCCTTGCAGCTGAGAAATTACAATTGCCCCTTTAATATTCTGGTAATTCTAACTGCATTTTTCCCATCTGATGCTAATCCTCATGTTCCTCTGAGGAGGAATCATCTTTGGGTGAAAAAAGCTTGATAAGAGGCCAACATGCACATCAGAAAATGAAATGTCTGACAGTGATTTGACTGCATAAGGGTAGAGGAGGGAATGGCCATTTCCCTGGCCTGGCTTCCCCAGCCAGTTATCCATTATGGGAAATTGCCATTATATTCCTTTCAGCTCCCTGAGAAGTCAATAGAACATAATGAAGTTATCACAAGATGCAGCTTCCTGAGCTAATTTGGTGATGGCAATATAAACCAGCTCTGGGTAAAGGTGGGGAAGAGCTTTGTTTGCAGAAGGAAACACGAGAATAGTTGGGGTTGTAGAGGACAGGTAGGAGTTTCTTCCATCCTCCTCTCCTCTTCAGACAAGACTTTTTCTGACAAAATGCCAGAAAAGTTTTAGTACTCAATGTCACAGCAATAGGAACCTGAAAATCAATATAACTACAAGCTGTTCTTGCCTCTGCCCATTCAATGTGTTAAACAAAAGCTTGTTCCATTTCTCCAGGAGCCTCCATAAGGTCTTGCAGGAAAGCCCAATACACACATGTTCGTTTCCTCAGCAGAAGTAACACCAAAAGGACAAGAATCACAGGATGGTTAGGGTTGGGAAGGACCTTAAAGCTCATCTCATTCCAACCTCCCTTCCATGGGCAGGGTCACCTTCCACTAGACCAGGGGCTGAACGCTGTGCTCATCATCCAACACCCCCTCTGAGGTACAGCTCAGCTGGTTTTCCTCCAACCCTGCAGACAAATGATGCACGAAAGGTCCTGGAAGGATGCAGGCACAGTGCCTGGCATGCAGCAGTTGCTGAGCCCTGACAGTCTACAACAACTTGGAAATCCAGCTGCACACAGCTGGCTGTGTTTGACACTGTTGGTGTTGATGGCAAACTCCACACTGAGCACAGGGAGTATTTCTGACTCCTTGGTGAAAACACAACCACATTTCAGCAGCAGATCTCCTGCCTCCTGCTCACCTGAGGCCAGGTGAGCCCTCCCAACAACACAGGTCCTGGTCCCATGCAGCTGGAGCTACCCCTGCCAAAGCCACTCTTTGTAGCCCACACAACTTTAGCAGCCATTTACCAGCTCAGTTTAGGAACCAGAGGTACCTTGGAGCTGAGTTGATCGATTTATTCTGCTCCTTGTAGGAATATTTATCCTGTCAACCAGTTTTAGGATTGCAATAGTTCCTCTGTTAATCTGCAGTGTACCAAGCTGAGCAGGGGCTCGATGTGGGAAGGAACATTGGGGGAGCACTGCACACATGTTTTGGGGGATATGGCACTGAGGAATACCCCCACAGCTGTTACTGACTGCATCCACACCCCATTAATTCCTCACTAAAGGAGTGGCTGCAAAACATGCAGGGAGTAACTCTGGCTGCTGGCCTTGGAGACTGAGAGAAAGTGAAAATGAAACAAAATATTTCGTTTTCTGCAGCCTGGGCAGACAGTGGCTTCAGGGCTGCATCCCCATGGGATGCTTTCCTGCTGTGGAGGGGCATGCTGGGCACACACTCCCCAGGACTGGCAGGAACAAGGACACTGCAGAGCCCAGGGAGGATGAGCAGCTGAGCAAGGAGTGGATTAGGACAAAAGTTTCCAGGCTGGAAATTTCTACCACAAGCCCTTCTCGCTGAGGATCCCTACAGCCTGTGTTATTTAGATTCTTACTAAGTCCTGTGTACAAGCACCACTGGGACAGTTTTTTCAGCCTCTTGCTTTACCAAATCATGGGAAGGAGGGTGGTGTTTAGTTTGGTCTTTGCGAGAAGAATTAACAGAATGAAGGTCAAGGAGCAGCGTGGGCTGACCTGTACAAATCTGGCATTTTTACTCCTGTCTCAAAGCACCATGACAAACCACTCTGAGCACAAACCTGCCTGGAAATGAATCACCAAGTGCTCCACAGAGCAGGAAATTGCAAGGGGACGCTGCAGGCCCTGGGCATAGAGAGCAGTTGTTCTCTCAGCATTTCTACCAATTTTCCTTCCCCCTCAAATTTCGATAGGCCATGTCTAATTATTGACTGACACGTGTTCCCCCTCACACCGGGGTATTATCACACCACGTTGCTTGTGTCAGTCCACAGAATTAGCAGCCATAATTGGACCCTTTTAACAAGGTACACAACACATTTTAAATTAAATTGCATTCCATAAATCAGGTTAACCTTTTCAACATTGCTCTAAGAAAATTAATTACTCATATCGAAGCACATGACCTTTTCACAGTGCTTGGGATTAGCTTCCACATTTCTTTTATTTTCCCTTCTCTCTGCTCCTCCCTCCTCCCTCCCCCAGCCCAGACTACTTTCTTGACTTAAAAGCATCAAAGCCCAAAAAGCATCAAGGCTGAGCACCTTGCTTCAGCTCTCATAGCTTCAGCCTAGCATGATTTAATTGTTTAATCTCCTCTGCTAAGCAAGCTGCCCCTTTTCCCCCTCCCCTCTCTCCTGGCAGGTGAACCCAGGGCTGCCCTGTGCCAACACTCACCTTTATCATCAGACCCTTTACTTGTGTTTCATGTTTGCCCAAAACACCAGGGAATCTTGTTGTGTGAGGATCTCCATTTCCATCACCAGCAACTGGCAATATTTCTACTCTATTAGCCTCAGAACCACGAATAAAGTGTGGATGAGTGCCTAAAAAGCTCAGAGGAAAGAAAAGGGAAGAGTGCTTTGTGTTATTGAAGTTTGCCAGAACTTTCCACAACAGTTCTGCAGGGTTAATGGGAAAAAATGTCAGCAGAGTGCCAGCAGCATCAGGGCACCCTCTAACCAAACCAGGTGGGAGAAACCCAGACTGGTACAATCCCACCATCCACACCTGATCCTGCCTTTTGGGGTCTGTGAGCTTCCTTCCACCTTGCACAGTGAGTTCCAAAGCTGCATTGCACTTACAAGTAACAAATCTCAGTTGTAGTGGGGAGAATTAGGCAAAGCTCTCAGGGAGCAGCAGCAGTTGGGGTGAGCTCACCCTGTTCACAGCTGTGCCTCAAAATCCTACAAGTTCTCATTAGGCTTTCCTCCTTGGCAAGCAGCAGTACTGGGATATTCAGTGGGAGATAAATAAACCAAATGCTCACTCTGGAGCATGTGTGAGTGCCCAGATCCCTTCAATCCTGGGGTGTCTTCCCAGAATCCCATTTGGGATATCTCTTTGGGATAAAACCATAAGTTTTTATTACCCTCCTTGGTAAGGTATCACATTCATAGTTTATTCTTAACTTGGACAACTTTGCAGACAGCTTTCTGCAGAAAATCCTTCCAGAATGGAGGGGTACATTTAGGATAGGGAGCATTCCTTGGGCAGTGATGTACTTCAGCACTTTTCAGGAGCTCACAGTTTACCGTGCCAGTTTTGTTTGGCAGCCACACCCTCTGTTGTTAGCTGCTGAAACAGGTCTGCTGCATCATTTTCTTGGCCCGGGGGCTCCTCTCCAGACTTGGGCAGCTTCAGACTGGTAATTTTAAAAAGCCTCAAAGGGCTGGCACTGGCAGTGCCTGGAGAAAACTCTGACAAGGATAAGTTTAGGAGCTGGGAACTGGTTGTTCTGGGGTCCCAGGTGCAGCCCCTATTACACAGAATCACAGAGTGAGCTAGGCTGGAAAAGACCTTTAACGTTATCAAACCCAAACTATGACCCAACACCTCCTTATCAGCTAAACCATGGCACTGAGTGCCACGTCCAGGCTTTTTACAGACACCTCCAGGGATGGTGACTGCACCCCCTCCCTGGGCAGACAATTCCAGTGCTCAGGATCACTCTTCAGTGAAGAATTTCTTTCTAACCTCTAACCTAAACTTCCCTTGGTGCAGCTTAAGGGTGTGCTCTCTATTGAGTGGCTTGGAGTAAGAGGCATGGATCCATAGCTTGAGTTCACGTGGGGTGGGTGCTTCCCATGCTCTCCAGAGATGGACAGGCAAACAACGAGATCCCCAGGCCTCACAAATGTGTATTTCCAGTGACTGAGGGCATCCTCTCTGTCCTGGCTCGGGTGCCCAGGCTGAGGGAACAGCACCTGGAGAGGGGAGTGGTTCTGTGGGTCTGGCAGCAAGGTAAGAACAAAGCACTTGGGGGCTTTGGTGCTTACAGCAGCTGAGCTGCACTTTTTCAGTATGAGCTGCACCTTCCTTGGATGCATTTGCTGCAGTGAGACTCCTTCCCCTTCTTTGTGCCTGGTTTCCACAGGTGAACGAGTCCCAGGTGCTGTCTCTGTCCTGAGACCCACAGTGGTGGGGATTGGTGTCAAACTCCATACAAATGTGTGACTTATGGAAGATCTTCACTAGTTAAGAACATCTGTTGTGCTGTTTCTCCCCTGAAATAGGATAATCTATGTAGTTTTACTATAGACTGTATTTCCCAGCTGCCTTAATTTCTTTGAATTGCTCTGTGAGTTGCTGAAGTCATCAGCAGAAATGCTGGAGTCAGCTGGATTTCAAACATTTAAAATGATATAGTACCATTTTCCTTCAGAAAGAATCTTAAAAAATTTAATTATTCTTTTTCTTTTTCCTATTTCTTTCCTTTTCATTTAATGATGGGGTTGTTGAAACCTCTCATTAAAAGTGCCGTAAAATAAAACAGACAAAAAAGCTTAGAGCAGAATCTTAGAATGTGACAAAGTTTTGTTGAAAACATCAGGCATTTGCTGCTGCTGCTGCTGCTGCTTTAGTGCCTCTTTTTACACAGAGAAGCAAGGAATGAGGAGGAGGGGGGTGTTGAAGGTGGCTCCTGTGTTTTATGCTCAAGCTGATGCCTCATGAGCAGCATTGCAGTGTGGTACCTGCTCCTTGGAAATGAGATATACGAATAGATAAACATGTTAATAACCTAAGCACAATTAAAACAGCTGCTACAGCCTGGTCAGACCCATCTGGCTTCAGGGTGAGGGTGGTGAGTACTCTCAGCATGTGTAGACCAAAGGATAGTGATGTAGGAATAAATCCTGGCTCCCTTAAACTTACTGGGAATATTTGGGTCTTCTATAATTTCCCAATTAATCAGCCTGCTTCAGCTGCATTGATTTCAGAGTTTTAAGTTGGAGACAAAGGCAAAACTAAGAGCTCATTTGGAATGAGGAAATAAACATAGGTTTTCCCCTTGTAGTGTGCTTAAACGGTGTTTGTTTTTGTTCCTGTGTACCCAGACACACATTAAAAAGATTGAACATAATAAGTTAATTGTTTGCCTAATCCTTAATGAAGATTGCTATTTCCTCTTCAGAATTGCTGCTTGAAGTAAGATGCATTAAAGCTCCGTTGGAAGCATTGGGAGTGTTGGGAGGAGGTGGAGTTTTTGTCTTACTGCTCTGAGTCCCCTCCCAGCAGGGGGAATCCTGTCACTGCTCTGTTCCTCAAAGGCAGCTTCCCCAAAAGCTCCAAAAGTTTTATTCCTGCAAAATACAGGCAGCATTAAAATAGTCCCATCAGCTTCAGTGTCCTGCAGCAATTATCCAAGATCACCCTGAGGGTCATTTCTGGGCAAACACCTGTAGTAAATGTTTGCTGGTTGGTTGTAACAGTGAGGAGCTCCTGGGGGTGGGTGAGGGGTCTGGGGGCTCTTTTCTGTCCCTTGTTTCTATGACAAAATTGAGTTTTTGAAGTTGCTCTGAAGGCCTTTTCCTGTGGTTGCTTCTCTTCTCTGTGGCAGTGCTGGCTACCCCAGGCTTCCTGTCATTTATAATTATGATGGCTTTGTTCAAGTGATTTTGCATCAATCCATCCATCCCTGCCCTCCAGTTGTAATTATGCTTTTTGATGCCACTGAATTGCAAAGATCTGGGGAAAATGACTTTCAACATCTTTGATAACAAAATGGGATACATCACTCAGCTGGGCTGGGGCAGTGGCTCCTCCAGCTTGCTCTGAGCATTAAATCAGATGTTTTGATGGTGAGAGACAGAGCCATGGAAATGTCTCTGTCAGATTAACTGAGTCCCTCAAAGTGAGGAGTTAAACAAAGCCAGAGCCCTGTCCATGACACAGGAGTGCTGATGACTGAGCAAAGAGTGTGAACTCAAACAACCCAAACCAGCACCAAATCAAACAGAAGCAGATTTGCTTCTAAGAGATGTATTTTGCCCTAAAGTTTCATTTGTTGCATTTCACTTGTTTCAGATGTTGCTCCAGTAGCTCCTTCATTACAGCAAATCAAATAAACAAATGAAAAATTAAAGCTATTGTTATCCAGCCGCTCCCTCGGGGGGTCTGTGGTTCTTTGCATATTTATGATGCTTTTTGGGCTGTGTGTGGGATGAGAACAGATGGCTGATGGGTTCCACTGACTTACCTGCTCCAGCAAACTGGCAGGTGTCCACACCTTCAGCAAATGAACACCCACAGAGCAGGTTTGGGAAGAGAAGTGCATTGTAGTCATTGAAAGCTGCTTCCAATTGCTTATTGTGTTTTCTTCTTGTGGTCTCTTCTCCTGTGCTGTTCATTAGCCCTGCTGGAATTTAAATGGCACATTTTGTGGATGAGAGTTAACTCGCTTTGCCAGATAGAATTGCTGCATTGCCATTGCCTCTGTGCATGAATATAGAGATGTGGACATTGATAGGAATGCAAGTCACTCGAAATGTTCTGACTGCTAGAATATTTCTTTTCTCTCCTTATTTAATTTTGCTGTTTGGAGTGAAAGGAACACATTTAAATAATAAAAAGAACCACAATGTGCCTGCTGCTCTATTCAGGGAGTTTTTCTAATTTCAGTCCTTTCTGCAGAACTGCTATAAATACTCTGACATGAGAATGCCTGAGAAATAGGTCACAACGAAAACTGCTAATATGTACATTTGATAGAAGTCCTTCCACAGTTGATTTCTTTCAGAGTGTTTCATAAAGCAAATAATGTGAAGATTAGGCTGGAGTTTTCAAGAATACCTGTCTGAGAGTGGGGACCAGCTGAACTTTCCTCTGCTTCTTTTCACCCCCAGACATGCTCTGAATCCAGAATCTCATAAGAGACAGGTAAAACTGCTGCAGGCTGGAGTCCTGCAAGAGCATCAGTAACATGAATATCTTTTCTTAGGACAGTTTGGTTCTTGAAATGACCATAATTTGGCAGATGCTGCTCCTCCAAGGGCTGGTTACTGGGGTGTCTCCTGCAGGGTGCACCCAGCAGAGCTGGAATTCTTGGAGTCCTCTTCACTCAGAGAAAATCTGCATCATCTCTCCTCAAAGAAAGAGGAAACAAACAAAGCATCAATCTGCTCACTGCCAGGGTGAGCAGCAGTGGGGAGCAGCCCTGCAGCCACCAAGCTGAGCTGGCAGAGTTCCCCAGGAGGGCAGGAGCAGGGATGTGCTTGGAGCAGGGATGTGTGTGTGTGGAGCAGGGATGTGCATGGAGCATGGATGGGTTTGGAGCAGGGATGTGTTTGGAGCTGCGATGTGCTTGGAGCTGGGATGTGTTTGGAGCAGGGATGTGTATGTGTGGAGCAGGGATGTGTGTTTGGAACAGGGATGTGTGTTTGGAGCAGAGATGGGTTTGGAGCAGGGATGGGTTTGGAGCAGGGATTGGTTTGGAGTAGGGATGGGTTTGGAGCAGGGATGTGTGTGTGTGGAGCAGGGATGGGTTTGGAGCAGGGATGTGTATGTGTGGAGCAGGGATGTGTGTTTGGAACAGGGATGTGTGTTTGGAGCAGAGATGGGTTTGGAGCAGGGATGTGTTTGGAGCAGGGATGGGTTTGGAGCAGGGATGGGTTTGGAGCAGGGATGTGTTTGGAGCAGGGATGTGTTTGGAGCAGGGATGTGCTTGTGGCACATCCACCATGCTCTTGGAGCAAACCTGGCGAGCTGGGCTGGGGCTGGGCTACCTGGCTGCTGCAGCAGCCTTCTCTTTTGTTACAGAGGTTTTCAGTTCTGTTTTATCAGGATGTCCCCGTGTGTGCCAGCACGTGGCACCTTCCCCCAGGGGCTGCTGTCACCTCTCTGGGAGGAGCCGCAGAGAAAGGCTCCTAAACAAAAATTTTCTGGAAACAACTGATTTCTGTAAGCAAAGCAGAAAAAAAAAGGCATTTAAGTTCTCCTGACTGAATGTGTGACACAATAAAATTCTAAACTGGCTTTGGCATCAGACTAAGTAGAATTTTTGGCTGGGACTCTGGAGGTTTTGGTGTGATATGAACAGTCAGGCTGAAGCTCCAGATGTGGGTGGTGGGCACTAACAGGGATCAAAGCCCAGTGTGTTGGCTGCATTTTGGCAAAAGAATTGGAATTTTGAGAATCTCTTTTTAAGCTTTTCTCCTAGGGTCTGGGAGCTGGATGTTTTAAGAGACACGATGCACACTGGGCTCAATCTGATTTTTTTTTCCCCACAGCAGTTTGGAAGAACTTCAGATAATCATCAGAATGTGTGGACGTTTATTTAAACTGAACAGAACTTTAAGCTGGGAAAAGTTGCTTAGAAAAGCTCTTTTGGGAGGAAGACTAATCTTAAAAGGCAGGATGGAAATATGCATTTTATTTTTAAAAATTCTTTTTAGTCTTCTAAGTATTTTTGATGATAAGGAAATTCATGGGCATGGTTGAACCTGAGCAGAAAATCCAGGCTGAACTTACGTGTTTTCAGATGATGTATTACACAAAATCAAATTAAGTTTTAGATTTTCATTAAGGTAATCTGTGTATTTTATTTACACTAATACAAATTAACAGCTTTGATCTAAGATGGTTAATAAACCAAATATGTCCTGAGGTCTTCCAAAGGGATAACAAGCCTGGTATGCTTTAGGGCACTTGTATTAAATAAATCTGGAAGCATTGAATAAGGGAGGAAAAGGCAAACACGATGCAAACAGAATACACTTAACATTTATTGTGGCAGCAGAAATAAACGTTTGGAATGTTGGAGCCTGAATTTGAAGCAATGACTGGTAAAAGAAACCAAGAGGAAAAAACAAGGTGATAACGGCAGAATGGAAAAGTTAAGATTTAATTCCAGCACCGGAAGCAGTGCTAGAGCAGTGATGGTTTTTCATGGAGGCTGATCCCCTGGGATGCTGATGATCTTCCCACCAGGATCAGGGGAGGCTGAAGGGTTCCCAGGCTGTCTGTTGGCATTTTCTGGGTTCACTGGGTTCCCCCTCTGGTCCCTGCTCCTGCCCAGCCCAGGTGTGCAGTGAAGTGCTCTGGCAGCAGAGTGGGCACAGGCATTTGGTGTTTAATTACTGCTCTGCTGCTGTTAATTCTTAATATACTCACAGCAATAAGTGCAAGATGATCTATTCTAGCTAGGCTCCCAATGTTTATCATTAATAGAGAATGAACTGACATAAAAGCTTAAGTATCTCTTTCCCCTTCTGTAGTGAGTAAAAACTTGATTTCCTTAACTAATAGATTGCTGTCAGTGTAACAGGAATGGAGTTTCCAGCCTGTAGTTAAAGAAAAAAAATCACTTGCTCCATTTACTTCATCTAGAAAAAAAAAAAAACCAAAACCAAAAACAAAGCCAAAAACAAACAAAAACCGAAAAACAACCCCAGAACGCTGAAGAGCTCGTGCTTTGTGTGTGAAAAATCCTGTGTTTTGGAGGCAGGGATGGCATTAACATTCTAATGGTGGCTGCTTAAGTGCAATCAATGTATTGCAGGTGTTCAACAGATCCCGGGGATGGAGCGCTCCTTGTCTGAAGCTGGAATTGGCTGCCTGCCTTCTGCTGTCTGGGGGCTGATTCAGTTTGTCTGTTTGCTCATATTTTACAGTAAATTAGAGACCTGTGACCATCATATTAATACTTAGAACAAAAGCCTTTGAGTGCTTTTATCTTTAGAGTAAATTATACTGACTCGAATTAAGAGACATTTTGAATTTTCCTGATGAAATAGGAATGTCAGCAGAAGGAATATGCAAGTCTCTTTTGCCATTTTCTCAATATCAAAGCCTGACATCCAGCACCAGGTTGGAGCTCAGGAGATGGACTTGGACAAAGCACCAGTGGCTGTTTTGTTGCATCTCTTTGGAGTAAGATACATTTTTTTATGTTGCTTTGGTACAGCATGAGCTGCAGGAGGGCTCCTGGCTGGGCTTTCCTGAGCTGCTCTTACACAGCTCTTAAGAATCCAGGCTGCCCTGAGATGCAAATCTTGGAATCAGCTGGACAAAGCCAGGAAACTGCTGATCCTTCCCTATCTTGGGGCTGCATTTGCTCAGCAGAAATGGACCCAGCTGGAGTCAAATTTAGAGACCAGAGTGATACTGGGCTGGAGCTGGGGCACATGGATAAATGAATGATTTATACCAGTGACTGGTGGGTTGTCTTTTGTAATTTGTCTCCCTTGGGCATTTGTGGCGTTATTTTCAAGAGGGTTGATCACTTTACACATTAATGAAATTGGGTTTTAAAGAGGAAACAAAAAACCAGAATTTCTCTGTAGATTTTAAAGAAGACCATGTGGATTTTGGGGTCTGGTCCAGAGCATGCTGCAGTCAAGGGAGTCCTTCAAGTGATTGAGCTGGGCAGCGAAGCAGAGCCACAGAACAGAACTTGGCACAGCAGCAGAGAACCCCCAAATGTCTGGGCTCACTGTGGGCACTTAACTGAGGACAAAGCTTTTGGCAAAATGGCAGAGCTGGGGGTAATTGGGGGGCAGTGGCACCCCCAGGGAAAGGAGAACAGGCATTTATTTTAGAGAATGAATGTGTTCTTTCCAACCCGATAGTCCCTGTGGACCTGGAGAATGAAGAGCAATCTCCTTGTAAAATATTCATAGACAGCTGCTCTATAGCATTTATCCCAGTGTTACTTCAGTCTTGAGCTAGTCTATAATTAAAGCATTTATGTTTCAGATGCTTAACAGGGTGTTTTAAAATGTTTAGGTCTTGTAAATGATGTTTATTTATGGATAGCTAATTAAGCCAGCAGAGTTCAGCCTGGTCTCCAATCCGGTCCAAAAGATGAGCAGTGACATTCCTTGTTACTTTGGAAGCAGCTGATCCAAAAGGGATCCCCAGTCCCTCTTTCCCTGGGTGTGGAACTGCCAAGTGTTGGCCACCTGGGTGGGATGTCTGTGTTCCCAGCCCTCCTGGCCAGGAAATGGGGTGCACAGGAATCCCAGAGCTGTTAAATGAAGCTGCCTGTCCTGCTGTCCTGGGTGCTGACACATTGGGACTGTTGGTGTCACCCACCCCTCCAGCCTCTTACTGCTCTGTTTGGTGCCCAAGGTGATGCCTTAAGTTTTAGCTTGCATGTTTTTCAGATTCTGTGCTGCTTTAGTGTGTAGCTCTGAGCTTCACATTAAGTGTTAGCAAGTTCTCTTCACAGGGTAGGGAGACAAAACCAATCCTTTTCCAGCTTGACCAAGGACAACTCTTACAAGCTCCAGGCCCAAAAAGTATAAACATATAATAAACAACATTATAAATAAATGGTGAATTGAAGAGAGAAAAACAAGGAGGATTGAACTTCATAACCTAAAGCTGTAATTGGACAATGAACTCCAATATGCCAATGGAGCAGAACTGATAAAAGTGCCAGAGCCCGTGCCCGGTGTCCATTTTGGGACCATTTTGGTTCATCTTGGGTGCAGCCCTGGCTGGGCTCTTGTGCTGCCCACGGTGGATCCATTGAGGAAATCCTTTTAATAAATCCCTGCTTTATTCTGTAACTCTGTCCAGCCTCTCTTCTAGGGCAGCCTGAACAAGGCTCCTCTTGGCCACATCCCTGAGCGAGGGGGGTTGGTGGCAGCTTTGCTGCTCTGCAGAGGGCTCTTGGTTCTGGGAGGGGAGGGTAAAAGTGTCAGGTGAGTGCTGGCTGCTCACTGGGAGCAAGGTGAGCTTTGGGACAGCCCCTGGGCTGGAGGGGGACAGTGTCCTGCTGCTGCTTGGCCCTGGCCTGTGACACCCAGCAAGGCTGTGGGACGAAATGGAGCTGGGTTCTTGAAATGGAAGCAGAAGTTTGCAGCAACACCGCTGACAGTGAGCCTGGTTTGGGGCCACCCCTGCCTTCCACAGGGATGCAGAGAGCCCAACCTTGACTCCCAGCTGCAGGAGCCTGGGGAGAACACACAGCCTGGAGAGGAAACCTGGTGCCAGCTCTGAGCTGGGTGCTGTGGGCTCGGGCTCACTCTCCAAACACACTTAAGCGTGTCTCTAGTGAACAGTTAATTATCTTTCCTCTTTTTGTGAGTGTGGACTCCCAGGTTTTCAGGGCAGGAATTGTGTCTCTGCTGCTGGCTGGATGCCGGCTGCTGTGCGGTCTCAGTGCTATTGTGATGCAAATATCAATAACACGAGGGAACGAGAAGGTAAAGAGCTGTTGGCACCAGCTGGCAAGCTCGGATGCATTTTGTTTCCACCAGATAATCCTGCAGGGCTGTGATACCCTGTCACTATTTCTCAATTCCTTTTTTTTTATGCACTATTACTGTGAGGGATTGGCCTTTAGCATCCTTAAATTCTTGCTTTTAATCTTTGACTTCTTCTATTCACGTAATTATTTCCATCCTCTTTCTCCCCACTGTGAAGTTTTGCTTTCAGAAGAATTCTACCTTAAAAGCAGCAACTAAATGAGGTCAAAAAGTGCATATATGGGAAGAATATCTTGTCTAAAACATGCAAGTTATGGTTCATCAGCCTCTTGGCTGTGTTCAAGAGGGTATTAGCAATAGCATGTGTAACCTCCCGTTGCTTTACTACCCGTGTTTTTTACTTTATGCTTTATCCACCAATGCAAAAGCCTCTGCTCAATGAGATTTGCTGATGGACTGGTCCTATAAAAAAATTCCTGGTGGTGATCAGAGCACAGCTCAGACATTGCCCCCGAGGCTGTGATGCCCCGTGTGCTCTTTACGGGGGCCAGATGGTTGGTACGTGTGCCAAATGCCACATAGAAATTCATGGCATCTCTGTGGTGAACCAGTACATTTTAGTTAGTGTAAATCAAAACACAGCCCCAAATTACTTCTTAACCAAATTGTAACACTTTAATGTAACTGCTCCCAGGCCGGCTGGAGTGGGGTTTGCTTTTGTTCATTTCGGGAACCATCTGTGCCTGCAAGCACAGCTCCAGCGCAATAAAAATAACTCCAGAAAGCAGAGTGAACATACAAAGTGGGCTAAATCGGGTTAAATTAGCTTCAGTATAAAAACTGGTAGAATTCCTCTCTTCAGTGCTGCCTGAAAGAGAAATGTGTTGCCACCTTGTGAAGTGCTGGGTCATCCAAACCCTGTTCCCCTCAGGTGAGCACGGAGGGAGGAGAAAGGCAGGTGGGACTGAGCCACACTGGGTGGTTTCATCTTAGCAGTGTCTCTCCCAAGAGCTGCCCTGGTGTGGGACAGACAGACAGACACCATCAGGGTTATTAACCAGGGATGTATACTCCAGTGCTGCACAGGAGAGGGAATTCTGGGAGCAATGCAATTCAGATTGGAGCTGTGATTCCGCTCCTGAAATTCATTGAAGCAGCAGGTCTAAAGCTGAACAATTTTACCTGGATCTATGCAAATTTATGGCATAATATAACATGGAAATATATGTAAATGTTGTCAATTATTGTAAAGCAAAGAAGCACATAGATGGAATATTCCATAAAATGTTTTATACAGCATTTTTTGAATTCCTAAAAGAGAAAACCTGAGAAATAGCAAATGAACTGGAATTGAGTGTGGATGTTCCAAGCCCATTACATTGGGACATTTTCTTTGAACTGCTTATTAATCTCACCTTCCGTGCAGGTTTTCAAGAGCTCACTTCTCTCCACTGCTACATTATACCTTTACAAATCAGGGAAATGTCAACTCGTGATTTACTGACAAAGCCGACAACTGACATAATTTATCTCACTTGAGATCAGTTCATCAAACTTGGGAACATCTTGGCTGCTGTAAAATCCAGGCATTTGATACAATCGCGGCTGCTTAAAATGCAAAGGCTAACCTACATTTTTAAAATGCTGTAAAAAGAACAAGAAGTGATGCCAGGATGAAAATTTATGAGGCACGGAGCCGGGATCTGAATTTAGCGTTTGCTGCGTTCCGAGTGTTGTTACTATCTTGTTTGCACAGTTGAAAACGAGCGTTAATGGGAGGATGGAGCGAGGGCTCGGCTTTAACATTCCAGTCCAGCGCCGGCTCTGACCTGGTGCTATGCAGGAATTTTAAATGCTCATCCTTGATTTAATATAACATTGTTTGATACCAGCGGCTCCTTGTTAGTGAAGCTCTGATTAGAGCAGCACGTTTCGGCAGTTCGAGCGCTCGCTGCATTCAAATTCAGAGATAAACCTATGAAAACACAGATGAAAGTGGAGGAATATAGTTTAATATCAACTACTCTAATAATATGAAAATTGAATTAGCTTTTGCAGCTTCTATCAGAAGATGTTCTGTTTAACGTAGCGGCGTTGTAAGGTTTTGGGGGTGTAAGGTTTGTTTTGGGTGTTTGCACAACGTGCAGGATGCGGCTGAGTGCCCTGACAAACAAGCGGGGTAAGAGATTTCCTAGGATATTAAAACACAGAGCTTTAGATTAAAACCTGATAGGCCCTTCCTGTTTTCTCCAAGTGCCTCGGTAATGGCCAAGCTATTGGGTACAAATTGGTACAGACTCCTCTGTGGGGACTGAGAGCAGAATAACTGCCTGAGAGATGAGTCCTGGTGTTGTAAAACAACTTTGGGGAGCACTTTGCTCTTAAATATTCATGACCAAGCCATCAACTGATGTGTCAAGAGCCGTGTTGACACAAAACCTGATCCAAGGGTAAGCCAAGGCTCAGTCTCGATGTTTAGCTCAAGCCTTCTGCAGGATTTTGCACCCCAAATGTGTTGGATGCTTCTGATCTCTTTTGCAGGCGGTGCTGAGCCTGGGAAGAGCAGGGCTGGGAGTGTCTGGGGGTTTCTGCAGCTCTGCCCGCTGATGTGTGTCCTGGTGACACACAGCACTGCCCAGAGAGGCTCTGCAGGTTATGAGGAAAAGCATAACTTGGGTTAACATTTATCTCAGCTGTCATCGCTATTTGCAACACTAAATCTTCCTCATAAATAAGTGCAGAAATCTTTGCTTCAAAGTGAAAAATTCATGCTCCAGTTAAACCTCAATTATATTTCCAAACAATATTTATCAGATTTTTGGATGTGTGCTTAGTGCAGTTCAATTTTGTGCTATCAGTCAGAAGTGGCAGCGCTGGAGAAGGGGGGCTGGGAGGTGTTTTTCAGGTGGGAAATGGAGCGTGCAGAGAGGAGGCAGCGCTGCCAGGGCAGGTGAGAGGGGCCCGTGGCTTGGGTCCACTTTTAATGAAATATCAGTGCATTAAAAAAAAAAAAA
>VXAX01005146.1:70107-81357 GCA_013399835.1 Leptocoma aspasia
TCACTGTAATGTTTCTCCCTGCAGAACAAGGGGAGTGGATCTGAATTCTAAAGTCTGCTCCAGGGGCTTGGAATGGGAAGCTATTGTTTCATTCCATAGTTCTGGGGAGGTAAAAACCAAGCACCTCTAATTTCACGACTCTCTGAATTTATTTCACCTAATCTTTTTTTCTACAGCTATTTACCACATTAATTTAATAAAAAACCTGACAAGTGTGCACATGCAGAACTTAAGCTCTGTCCTTAGGTACACATTAAAAAAAGATTTAAGGATTGAAATCTAAGATTAATTCAACTCTTGCTTACAGCTGCATTGCAAAATTGTTGATTATCTAGAAACTCATGTTTCTTTTTCATGTGAATTTGACCATGTGTAATACATTCTATGTATAGTGCTAACACTTATGATCAGAGAAGTAAAATTCTTGAGCTGAATGGGAACGAAGTGTGTGTTTTGAGGCTGAAACGTGGAAGTGTTGAACAGACTCTTCTCAAAGTTTTGAGAGGAAACTTGTGGGCTGGAGCTGTGACAGCCTGCATTCGTGAGGTGCTGGCTCTCAGCTCGTGTTTTAGGCAGCGTCCCCAGATCTGGTGCCTCCCTGAATGTTCCTACTCCCACTCACCCACCCATTTACACCTGGAGCTGCTTCTTGAAGTAATTTGTGCTTCTTCCATTGATGTACTAAAATTGGGCTGTTCCCTTTGTTCTAAGGGAGCTTATTCTTCTGTCCTGTCCTCAAGGCAGGAATTAAACATTCATTTCAGTCCTGGGCAGAGGGAACTTTGTTTCAAAAGGAATTTGCTTTGGGCATGGGTAAATCTGATTCTTTGTGGGTTTGTGGGAGCACAAATTACAGCTCTGTGAAAGGAGAAATGGTAGGATGTTTCAGAAAGTCTCTGAACATGCAAGGCACATATTGTTGTTTATCTCTGATCTGTGCTTCAGAACGGGGCATTTTATATAGAAAAGGAGGGACTGAGACAAGTGTTGGAAAAAACCACCAGTACCCAGCGACCAGATTCCAAGATTCCCATTTCAGATACATATAAAGAGGGGAGCTATAGCAGTATCATTCAAATGTGACAGCAGTCACTCCAACCTTTGCTATTACGGCACAAAATTACATGTTCTTGCCAGAGAAATAGGAAGGGCTGATAGGGACGACAGCTGGGATTTGCTTTCTTATCTATATTTTACACACATGCTCTTTCATTTCCCTCTCTCTCCCTCTGTTCCAAGATCCAGGCTGGCTCTTAGAGCTGCTGTTAGTTTGCAAACAATGGGGGAGCTTTGTATCCTTTCATCCTCAGCCCTATAGATCCAGGTTGAAAATTAAATTACTTAATTCCTGTGCTTTGTAATTGGTAGCATTAAGAGTGAAGCTCTGCTTGCAATGGGCTGTTTGTCCTGAAATGTCTCCAGAGGTCCTTTCCTGAGCTGTGGGTGAGGGATCCAGCTCTGGGGAATCGATGTGTGGTAGGTTTGACTTGGCTGTAAGTAAATGGGAATGGGAATGCAATCTCAGCCTGCACTGCTTCATGGCATGTGGAGAGAAAACGCTGAGCTGAAAATCTTGAGCAGAACAGATTCTGGGAGCTTGCATGACCTTGCTCTGCTGGAGTTAATGGCAGCTATTACTTACTACTAATAGCTCATCAAAGCACTTTAAATTATCCACCTCTTGGGTGCATATTATAGATTCTATAAGTTGCAAGATGTGTAGCACCCTCTTGTCTCTGCCTTCCTGCTTTTCTCGATCTCTGCAGCACTTGCTCATGGGTTCACGCACCAGCACCATGGGGAAGTCCATTCCCACATTTCCATTAGGGATTGCAGAGGGATTTCTGCAGTGGGAGACCCTTGTGCCAGGGCTGTGCAAACTGAGGGGTGTGGAAAAGGTGATCCAGCACTCACTCCTGCATGGGATTTGCAGCAGTCACACTGGAGAGGAGTGATTCTGAGCAATATTAAATGTAAAACCAAAGCAAGATGAGGGGCTGATTTGATGGATTAATAGAAAAGTTAATTGGCCTTCCCCAGAATGATTATCATTAACAAAATGCAGCTGCTAACCTGCCAGAACCAATCTGTGAAGACAGGGTTTGGGGCTTTTTGTTAGGCTGGTTTTTATTCTGCTCATGACTACTTGGGATAAAGGTACTTTTTTTCAGTCTTTACATTCTCTCCTGATGGAGCTTGCCGTGGTGGCTCTGCAGCCAGAGCTGTGGGAGTGGGTGAGCTCCAGCTCTGAGGATGGCCACGGAGCTGGATCCATGCCTGTGGTTAAGGAAACTTGAACTGACAAGCACCGTGGGCTGGCTGTGAGGATGCAGGGAAGTTTTCTGTGCCAAGTCAGCTCCATTAATCTTGGGGCTGTGACATGTCTGTGCTCTTATTGATTTCCCAGCAGGCTGATCATCACCAGTCTGATCACGTTAGGAGCCAATATGGAGAAGGCACAGGGGGGAAATGGGGCTGGTGTGTTTATCTCTAGGGCACAGGATGCTCATGATCAATGCCACTTGGAGACAAAGCCAGATGGGTTGAGATAATTGATGGAAAGTGCCTCTAAGTAGGAGAGGTTCTACATAACTTACAGGAAGGGGGGAAATGGTTTTTTAAGGACAGCAGATATCTGTGTAGCCCTGATAGTCAGGGCTGGTCCAGGGAGGCACTGACCACACCTAGCCAGCTCCACAGGCCAGGTGGACACTGAGGCTGGCTTGTCCCAGGCTGTGCCCATGGGGAAGGTTCCTCTCTGGGGTGGTGGAGGGCTGGACACAGCTGCAAAGGGTAAATAACAAACAAGAGCAGCAAGTCTGTCCCGTGGTACCACCCAGTGCCACAGACCACCACAGAAGCAACCTCAGGTCCCTGCAGCTCTAGCAGGGCTTGTGCAATTCTCTTGCTATGCCAAAATACACAAACTGCCGCCCCAAGTCCTTAGTTTGGTCTCTGAAACTCTCCTCAAAGTAGTCTCAAAATGTATTTTTTCAGGAACTTAATTATTTCTCCTCTACTCAATCAATAATGAGCTATCCCAGTCAAGCCCTACATATGAAGTTGTTTTCTTGTTGTTCTTTAAGACAGCTGCTTGGAATTAAAATAGCTCTTAGGCAAATCTTAGAGAAACAATTAAAAGCCTGGTGCTTGGGAGAATTTTGCAATTATGAACTGATCATGGTTTGGTCCTGGAAAGACTTGTGCCTCCGGCATTAGTGGATGGGAGCTGTGTGCAGAGATAAGCACAGGAATATTTCTTTTTCTTGATTGTGGTCTGAATGCAAACTTGGAGTTGCTGTTTGTTTATTTAGTCTCACTTAATTTATCTTGTCTGTTTTGCACATCCTGGAGTGGCTTTTGGCCGGGGGAGTGAGGACTGGAACAGGTCAGTCCTTGGCAGAGCTGCCTCTCTGACCAAGTGTGTTCTGCAGAGGACAAGGCTGATGGTTAATCTTGGCTTTTATCTGCAGAGAAATTACAGCCCAAATCTGAAACTCTTTCCCTCAAGAGCCCAAGGAGGGTGAGCTTCTCCACTGAGCTGTAGGGTCAGGCCCAGACGTGCACTGGCCCAGCAGAACTCAGCCCAAAGGCTGAACTCTGGATCTTTGGCCATGATGCCTCAGGTTTTAGCTTTTATATTTTTTAGATTCTCTGCTGCTTTAGTGTGTAGTTCTGAGCTTCATATTAAGGGATGGTGAGCTCTCTTCACAGAGCAGGGAGACAAAACAATTCCTTCTCTAGCTGGGGACCAAGGACAAATGATCCAAATCTCAGGCCCAAGAGCACAAACAACGTGGGCTGAAGAGAAAAAAACAAGAAGGATGGGACTTGATAAGCTAAAGCTGGAATTGGACAATGAACTCCAATCTGCAAATGGAGCAGAACTGATAAAAGTGCCAGAGCCCGTGCCCGGTGTCCATTTTGGGACCATTTTGGTTCACCTTGGGTGCAGCCCTGGCTGGGCTCTTGTGCTGCCCAAGGTGGATCCATGGAGGAAATCCTTTTAATAAATCCCTGCTTTATTCTTTAACTCTGTCCAGCCTCTGTTCTAGGGCAGCCTGCACAAGGCATCACCCTCAGCCTTGCAGGGAAGGGTAGGAGGGCCAGGCTGTGAGTGCCTGAATGGTGTGCTTGGAGCTCTTGTCTCTCTCCAACTGTTGTTTAAAAGAAACAAAGCTTGAACAGCACCACAAAATAAAAATATCTCCAAAAACCAAACCAACCAACCAACCAACCAAACAGAAAAACCCCAAACAAGCAAACAAACAAACAAACAAAACCAACAAAAAACCCCCACCCCAAAATATTTGTATATATAGAATCCCAGACAAGTTTGGGTTGGAAGGGACATTAAAACTCTTCCTGTTCCACCCCCTGCCATGGGCAGGGACACCTTTCACTATTCCAGGTTGCTCCAAGCCCTGTCCAACCTGGCCTTGGACACTTCCAGGGATGGAGCACCCACAGTTTCTCTGAGCAATCTGTGCCAGGGCCTCACCACCCTCACAGGGAACAACTTGTTCCCCTCTAACCATGCCCTCTGGCAGTGTGAAGCCATTCCCCATTATCTCTCTCTCTCTCTTTCTCTCTCTTTCTCTCTCTTTCTCTCTCTTTCTCTCTCTTTCTTTCTCTCTCTCTCTCTTTCTCTCTCTTTCTTTCTCTCTCTCTATATATATATTAGTGTATATATACACATATATACATGTATATTTGACCTCACCTTGCCGATGGGAGCCAGAAACTTGAAATAACAGAACAGGTTCCATTTTCAAAATTAAATTATTGTCTGGGTGTTATAACAATTTATTGTTTCATGTTTCTGGATATCAAAGAGTTTTTTTCTACCTACATAGAGTAGAGGAAAAAAAAAATCTAATTTATTTTCTGTAGCTCATAAAAGGAAGCTGCTTTTCCCCATGGCAGGACTTCTCCTGTCAGTTAATAAGCTCCTACAGCCAAACCTATTAGGAGCACTTTTAAGTGCTTGCCAGCATGGTTTAATTTGCAGCGCCCCAGTGTCTGTTGCCACCCTCTGACAACTTCAGGTTGACACAATTGTTAAACCTTTAAGCTGCAAATAATTACAGTTAGTGTCTGATCGGGGACACATTTATACATCATCAATATCAAAAGTCTGTCCCATGGGGAGCAGGTGAGGGAGCTGGGAAAGGGGCTCAGCCTGGAGAAAAGGAGGCTCAGGTGGGACCTTGTGGCTCTGCACAGCTCCCTGCCAGGAGGGGACAGCTGGGGGGGTCGGGCTCTGCTCTCAGTGATGCCTTAGGATTTCAGCTTTTATATTTTTCATATATTTGTAATCCTGCAATTCTTCAGTGTTTAACTAAATTCCATGTACAGTGTGAGCTGCTGCTTCCCCATTTTGGTCAGACACAACAATTCCTCTCCAGGCCTGGCAATCAAGGACACCTCACTGCCTCAGGCCCTGAGAGATGGAAATAAAAGTGAGTTGGGGGAGCAAACTTGGGGTAAATGACTTCATTACCTGAAGCAGTAATTGGAAGATTAACCCCCAATATGCAAATGGACCAAACTTATCAAAGTGTGAAAACCCATCATCCATTTTGGGTGCAGCCCCTGGGGGGGCTTTGTCTGCCCAAAATGTACCTGAAGGCCCTTCAATAAATATAACTGCTTTTTATTCCCTTAATTCTGTCTGGCCTCTGTTTTTAGGTAGCCCAGAAAAGGCATCACCAGGGAACAGGGACAGGAGGAGAGGGAATGGCCTCAGGCTGGGCCAAGGGAGACTCAGGTTGGACATCAGCAGGAATTTCTCCATGGAAAGGGTGGGATTGGAGCTGCCCAGGGAGGTTTGGAGTCCCCATCCCTGGAGGTGCCCAAGGAACTCCTGGATGTGGCACTCAGTGCTCTGGGCTGGAGACCAGGCACAGTTTGGACTCGTTGCTCTTGGAGGGCTTTTCCAACCTTAATGATTCTGTGATTTTCTGCACCTTGGAGAGAAATAACAGTGTCAATTCTGTCATCCCTATCCAGTGTCAGAGCTTATGAGAGAGAGCTCTGTAATTAATGTATTTCTTTCCCAGATGTATTTCTTTTCTTTCCCTTTTTATAAAAGAATGTCGTTCCCAAGGTGGGCACCTTATAACGTGTCATTAGAAGCTTTAGACCTTGTGCCTTGCAGGGTGTTATTACTGTTCAGTGTGGGAGAACAGATGCTATTTTACTGGAAAAGCAAAACTGCATTAAATTGACAGCACTTTAATTTTTCATGCTAGTAGCAAGAATTCTTACTTCCTATTTTATTTGCATTTTTATTACTGAGAAGCACAGCGACTGAGCTACCTGGTGGTTTTGTCAGTGCTGCTCATCTAGTCAGGCTCTGACCATCCAAGTAGCAGCTGGACTATGAATATGTATCATTTATTCATATGACAAACTTTTGGTACAGGATGCTGAATAGATGGAGGCTTCCTGCAGTTAGTGACCTGGAGAGCAGAGGGCAAAATGAAGTGTTTTGAAGTGGAACACTCCATCAAGGCATTCATTTTCACCTAGAAGTGATTCTTCTGTTGTTGACATTCTTGCCCAGACCATTATTTTCTGATTCTGAGCAATGTTTAGGCTGTGTTTGAGCTACAGGCTTGTATGGGTTGTTGAAATCAAAGATGCTGCATTGAAAACCACCAAGATTCTGGTGTTTTTCTGGCATTCTCCAGCCAAGTGTCCTGGTAGGCTTCAGAAAACTCAGGGATTTTACTTTTCCTTTTTAGATTTAGCTTACATTAAAAATTACTAAAGTATCTGATGCCCTCTGACCCCCTTCCTATGGAGGAACATAATGCTGATTTATATATAAAGGTCAAGGATATTGCTGTTGCTCAGTCTAGAAAAGATGGACTGGAATGTTATTCAAATGTGCAAAAAAAAAAAAAAAAAAAAACCCCAAACAAACCCAAAAACCCCTCAAACTATAAAGGAGGGAAATTCTCTTGTGTGTTCTAGACTGGGCTAGAAGAAATGGTGTTAAATTGCAAAGAATGGAGGTTTAATTAATTGGAGGTTTAATTTTCTGCAAAAGCTTTCCACTTGATGAACCAAGTGAAGCATGGGCTTGTCATGGCTGGGGAGCACAGGGTGCCTGACACTGGGGGCTCTTTAAGAAAGTTGAACAGTGATTTGCTTGAAATTCTTCCCTGTGAGGGTATTTATTCTCTCCTACATGGATATGTATAGCTGTGTAGTTATTTATAGTCAAAATGCCTGTCCTCCTGTGAAATTGTGACGGGAGTCAGTAAAAATAGAAAAACTTGTGATGCTTCAGGGCTGCGTCGAGAAAAAAGTCTGGAAAACAACGAGTGTGATCCTTTGCTTGGGTGAGCACCATCTGGAAGGGGTCAGTGCCACTTCTCCTGGTGTGCCTGAACCCAGGCAGGATGATCCCCAGGGAGCCCCACTGGGGCACTGCTGGCTGCTTTCAGTGGAGGGGCAGGTGGGTGAACTGCAGCAGCCTGGGGTGTGCAGGAGTTCAGAGTAAATAATTGAGCTGTCTCATGGCCTTAAACTCTGTGAACCTGTGAAGGATTCAATTTGCTGCTGATGGGAGCACCAGTGCTCTGGAGATGTTCATCCCTGAGCCTGGAGGGTGCCCAGGCAGTTCCACCCCTTTGGTCTCTTTGCTACAATTATTTATATTTATAAAAAGAGTGAAGTGCCTGCAGCACTTTGCCTAAAAATGGTAATAAACACTCCTCAACAATGCAAAAGACTTTCTTTTGATAAGATCATTTTAAAAGGTAACTGCTTATGATAATACAATTTATTCGTAATGGCTTGAGGGCAAGCTAGGATGGAAATGAAGCATGTCTTCCATTAGAACCATACAGAAACAAACTAATAGGCTGCAGAGAGAACCATTTGTAATGTTACTATAATTCACATGATTCATTAAACTGAAATGGAAAATGATAGCATTTCCCCCTGAAAAAAAATCCGTATGGAATTACATGCTGAGATCACTTAGCTGAACTATTTTATTGACTAAGCATCTTGTTGTGCTGATGTGGAGATTATAGAGGCCTGCAGCCATTTATTTTTCTGATTTCTAAAATTAGAACTCCTTTTTTTCTTTTGGGATTGTTGGGATGTGTTTCCCCTCTGGCTGTAGCTGAGGGGCTGCTCTTGGGGCATTTCCTGGCAGTGGGAATTACTGGATCCTTGGAAATGTGCTGCTGGTGCTCACTCTCCCAGGTCACTGTGGGGAACTGAAGGGGTGAAGGGCTGTGAGGCAGGAAAAGGCACAGAAGTGATGGGTTTTTAGCAGCTGGAGATAAAAACACAGTTGCTTTCCAGGTGATTCATGTCTTTGGGATCTGGAGAAGTTTCTCTTGACATGCACACTCAGCCCTCCCTGGAATGTCACCCATGATTAATGTCAGCAAACATGCTGTGCCATTTAAAGGATTTTTGGAAAACAGCACATTGAGCAGGTTTTAATGCTGATTTTTTGACAGCCTTCACGTTTGGCCCTGACATCCTGCAGAGGAGACTCTGTCTTCCACTGGCCATTTATCAGAAGTATCACAGGACAGAGAAAGAATATTTTAAATGAGCTCAGGATGACCTCAGAGTGGATTAATGTATTTGGGAGGACTGATCAACCTGACAATCTCACATTCATCAGTGTGAAATCAATCTGAAAGGTACAATGGATTGTATCTACTTAACTCTTGATAGAGGATGCCAGAACTGACAGAATAACCTGGCACTTGCTATTTATTGTGTAGGGATGCAGAATACTTGCCTGTATACATAAACATCTCTTCCCTCTTTGGCAACACATTGCATGGCAAGAAAAACTAGTGGAAGTCTGGGATAACTGGGCATTTTCTGACAGACTCACACATCTCTTCAGTCATCTGTAATTCCAATGAATTCCCATATCATGCAACAAAGGAAAGCAGGAGCTACAGTGATGGAATGTAACTCTTGTGCCAGTGTCATTTACATTTTGCTTTATTAGACAAAAGTCAAGTAATTAATCAGTTGATTGCTTAATTCAAAATTCAGTCAATTGCAATTGAGGCTTTATCACTCTGCTTTCCACATGATGAGATCTGGTTGATAAATTTGATTCTGTTTTGGTTGCCTGGCTTTAAATAAAGTGAGTTTGGGTACAGGCAAGCCAGAGGCTTCAGGTTTTGTGTGTGAGTAGAAATTGAAAAATTGGCCTGTGAGCAACGTTCCACAGGGAGGCTTTCAGACAACCCAGTTGGATTTCAGAAAGTGCACTCAGGGTTGTGTTTTCAGAAATGCTGAGCTGATGCTGGAGAGAGGGAATCCCATCAAGCCATACAAATATCTCCAAGGGGTGCCAAGAGGATGGTGCCAGACTCTTTTCAGTGGTGCCAGTGACAGGATGAGGAGCAATGGCCATAAATGAAAACACAACGTTTCATCTCAACATGAGGAAGAACTTCTTTCCATGGAGTGTGGCTGAGCACTGGAAGAGGTGTCCAGGGAAGACATGGAGTCCCCCTTTCCAGAGACATTCCAGCCCCACCTGGAGACCTGCTCTGGGTTCCTGTGGTTGTGTCTTGGCAGGGGGTTGGATTGGATGATCTCCAGGGGTTCCTTCCAACCCCAGCTATTCTGTGATTGTGTTTGCCCCACTTCTTTCAGCTCAATTTGGGTGCATTTACCTTTGAAAAGTCAGATCCTGTATTTCCAAGTGGGTAAAGCTTCCCTGCTCTAGACAACACCCACACATTGTAAAATACACCCAAGCCCCTGTTCAGTCCCACAGGGAGGAATCAGGGCTCTCATCCAGAGCTACTTCTGGGCAGAATTTCTGCCTTTGTGCCAATGCCCAGAGGTGCAGGGCTGCACAAGCCTCGTGCAGTGAAGGAGAGCACTGAGAAGGAAGGCAGAGAGGTGAGTGTGAGGGAGGGGCTGTGAATTCCATGGATCTGCCGGGTCCCTCTCCAACAGTAACTTGGCCATCAGTGCCTCTGAGCAGCCCTGAAGCAAGAGCAATACAGAAGAGACCTAAATTCTTGTTACAGAAGAAACCTAAATTCCTGCCACAGAAGAAACCTGAATTCCTGCTTTTAAGTAAATTGAAGTATGAGTACAAAGAACAACCAAATGTGTGGCTTTGGAGATGCTCACTTCCCCGTGAAGAATATGCATTCGGTGGTCTCCTACCTGCAAAGTCATAAATCTGCACTCCAGCCTGGATTCCCCCGTAAGCTCGAGCAGAAGCTGTCATTTCTTATTGTCTAAACAATTTACAGCTGCCTTAAAAGGGTGTCTCAGCAATCTTGACATCTCGACTTGATCATAAATTCAGAGCTATCGTTGAAGGAAATGCTTTTCCCTTTAGATAAGCATGCCAGTGGAAATCTCCCCAGCCTGAGCTGCAGGAGGGTGGCTGTGTCTGCCCCTTCCCTGGGCTCTGCAGGGCCAGCCAGGCAGGCCCCTGGGGGCTGTCCCCTTCCCACGGCCAGGGGCAGGTACAGGAATGCTGCTCTAGCAGCAAGTATTTCATTATCAGCTTGTATTGCTTTAAGAAACTCTCCACAGTGGAATTGTAATCGGGTAAACCTGGGGCCCATGAAATGAGATTTTCAGTTCTGTGAGTTAGCAATAGGTGTGATACATTAAAGCAGATTTACTCCCCAGGTGAGGGAGATTTTTTATGAGAAATCTGATAAATTAAGCACAGAGATTTCTGGTACAGAGCACAGCTCGCCTGCTGACCCACTACCCTCATTTGCCTTTTTCATCTGCTTGCTGTGTTTGAGGGAGTGCTCCACAAATAAAATTAGCCATAACATCACCGATACTCTTCTGCAGTGGCAAGGCCAGGGAATTTATTCTTGAAGATGTGTGAGGTTGTAAGAAGGTGAAACTGCAAGGATGTGTTCCCAGTGTTCATTCCAGGAATAAAAATGGGGGTCTGGAGCATCCTGCTGACACCAGGAACATCTGCTGAGGCTGCTTGGCACTGGTAGAGCAATTCATTCTGGATCCCAGGTGCTTCCACAGCCCTGCCCCTGCTCCCAGGAGCCAGCCTGTGCAGAGGCAGGAAAGGTGCCAGGTGTGCCAGAACTGTGAGCTGTGGTGCAAGGAGCAGGTGTGACCTTGCCCTGCTGCTGCTGGGGGTGTCCTGGTGCAGTGCCAGCCCATGTGGGGCTGTTGTCCCCACTGCCAGCCCCATCCTGCTGCTCCTGTGGGGACAGCTGATGCTTTTTCTGGCTACCTAAAAACAGA